>JAHHFK020000258.1:0-35038 GCA_024533555.2 Aedes koreicus
CAGGGATGCCAGATAGTTTTTCAAAATGTCTGTAGGGAACATTGGAAAATGTCTGTATATATCAGAATTAGGAATTTTGACAAAAACGTACGTAAAGAATATGGGGGATGAAAGTATTCTATTCGAGAACAAGGTAAGAAATGGTTTCGCAAATATAAAGTAAACTCATACTCTCAAATATATTGGTTTTGGGAGCCTTATTCATTTACTTTTGCCGTTTTTCAACTGTCACAAAATTTCTGGAGAATCTCTTAGAATTTAAGGATTCTTGGCTTTTTCAAATTTACACATACTCTTGAGGTCCTTATTATTTTGTAGCAATTCGACAACGATTTTTCATTAGGGCCTAACTGACAAACGTAAACAATGGCTTTTTCCTTGAATTTGATGACCTTGGAAACTTGCCTTATTAATCTACCACAGCCATTTCGAAGAACAAGAATCCTTCTATTCGACAGAATTGGAAGCTTACATGGCTCGATTTTGTATCTCCAGCAATTTACGGAAAAGCCATTGTTTACGTTGGTGAGTTAGGCCCTAATGAAAAATCTTTGTCAAATTAACGTATGCATTTAAAAAAAAATACTGATTTAAGCAATTCTGCATGCGATTATCCTGTCACCAGGTGATGAATCCACCTGTGCATCGCCGATCGTAGCAACCCTGTGGGGTACCAACAAAAATTGGCAGCGTTATCAATCACCCAAATGGAGCTACTGAAGGAGCTGGTGAAATACATCTTTTCGGTAAAGCGCAACATCGTGTTCATAATGGATGAAGAGACCTTGTCCATTCTCAATTCCCGAAGAAGGCCTTTCTATGGCTGACGACCAGTGAGAAGGGAATGTCCAAGTCACTTCTCTTCCCATCGTGGCTTGCGGTGAACAAGGAGATATACAGAACGAAATGCCTGCCGTAAGTTGCTTCCTTCATTAAGAAGTATCACGCAAAGGAGAATGTGGCCTTTTGTGCGAACCTGGCCTCAGCCCATTATGCCAAAAAATCCATTGGAGGAGATAGACCGGATAAAGATAAACGTTGTATTGAAGACCTCTAACACTTCTAACGTCAATAAGCTGCGGCCGATAGAAAATGTTTTTTCGAACCTCAAATTGAGGATCTACTCCAATAATTTCGTGGCCAAAACGGAGAAGCCATGACCAAGAAAGAGCTGCCAAAATTCATCTTTTTATCGGCCATGGATAAGGTTTCAGTCCAATGCTGTAGGGCTCCTCGGCAGAAGCATTTTCGTAGAAAGTTCAATAAACGTATTCTGTTACGAAACTTTGTGCAATTGAATTACGGCTTATAAATTTGTTTGCATCGCCATTCGAAATAAATCTGTTTTTTTGATGCATACGTAAATTTTCACAAGTACTGGAGTTCGTTAAAATTATGTAACATACTTAAGTCTTGAAACCCTTTTTGTTTTGATTCTCAGAACGGTATCGAAGACTTCTTAAATGTTTAAGAAAATATAAGACCAGTTTAACTTGAGCTCATTTATCAAACCTTCCGTAACTATGCATCGAATTTAATTTTCTTTTTGAAATCTTACATATTATCTGAAGTTTTCCCAAGTTTGGCTTTTAAAGTTAAAGCTTTTGCGCATTCCTTTGATTTTATTTAAGAAACATATCAAATAGTTTTTTTTAAATAAATTCCCAAAAAATGCAAGGCAAACTTGTCAATAGATGTCTCAAGGTTCATAGTATCATTAAAAATCCTGATTCACAAGAAAATAGTCGTTGAATATCAATATTATCAGATTCTACAGATTCTCAAGCAACATTGCTTCCATGCTTCTAAAAATTTTATATTTTTTCTGCTTTTTTAAATATTATTGAACTTTTGATAAATTCCACAACACGTTAAATTTAAACAGAAGTTTTTTTTTTGAATTACTCTATTTTGAAAGTTAGTAGAAATTATTGAAATTTTTTTGAAAATAATATTCGAACCGGTACATTCCAAACAATATTTACTTCTAGATTATCTAATAAGTTTCCTGAATTTCTATGGGATTTTACAGTAGGATAAATAGATTTGAAGTGAAGTTGTTGGCATCTTTAAAAAATAAAAAATAAACAGTGAATGTAGTTTTGCGAACAATATTCTATGCGTAACTGAAGAACTTTTAAGTTATCAGTCCGCCATCAATAGAAGGTATGGTAAAGCTCAAAAAACGTTTCGCAAATTTTCAAAATATTAAAAATCATGACTTAACTTGAGGTCTATTTCAATATAAAAAGAGTCTAAATACTAGGCTCTGAAAAATCTGAAGAAATGAACAGTTTTCCGAAATACTATTTTTATAAATAGAGGATGCTTTAGGTCAACAAACGAAACATGCCAACTTTATATGGAAAATGAAATAATAATTTAAAATAATAATTTAATTTAAAATAATTTTCATTTTATTGATTGATATCAATGTCTGTATAAATCTGTAACTTTATCGCAATATCTGTATAATGTCTGTAATCTGTATGAGGTCTGTATGCATGATCAAATGTCTGTATAATGAGACAAAAAAAATATTAAAGCTTCTATCGGTTAATTCTTTTGTACTGGAAACTCATTCATACCACGCGGAAAGCTGTCTTTATTGAGAGCAACCCAGAGAGTAAATCGCATATATTTATATCAAAATTTATATTAGGCAACCGAAAAGTAAAATCCGCTATACACTCATATTTAACGGTAATCATCAAGTAAGTGAAAGTATTTACAAAACAAAATGAAAAGTCCCTAAATCTTAAAACTAGAAAGCAAAATCTAACCAATCTCTTTTCGGTAAAGAAAGTGGCGATTGGCAGCCCTGATTCGGAAACAACAACTGAAATAAAATGTGACATTTCTCTCCGCCTACTGACTGTTTTTTTTTTGTTATTCTAACTCTATTCTATGTTGTTCTCTCTGAGCAGAGCCTAATCTAATCTCAGTTTTCTATATAGAGGGAAATAATGATACCAGCACCACCAATACAACTTCTATAAACAAAAGAAATATAAAGTACGGAAAACAATTGGAATCAAACCACATAAATAAACACACACAAAACACACGCTCACCAACAGTATTGATTGTAAATGTAAACAAATCCCCCAAAACCAAACAATATAGGCAATCGGTAAAACAAAATTACACCTACACTAGTCACACCTAGTCATATAGATAAGTGGAATGGCGATGCTAACTGTTTAAATGGAATTTACCACAAAGAAACCAAAAAAAAAAACATAAACTGGAAGTAGATATCAACTCAAATAGTAAACAAAAGAAAGACAGATGGAAATACAACACAAATAAGGAAAAACAATGTTTTATGTCGGTCCCTCCATCCGCGGTATTCAGGTGTTTACAAAAACTAACAAACAAAACAAATTTTAGGTTAAATGTTCTCATGGTAGATGACACTAGTTAGATAGGAGAGAGGATAGCGTGTCTCAGCACGTACGTCATGAAGTGTTTACATTATCCACTGCAGAGCGATTTTTTTTTTGGTTTCTATTCAAATTTGAATTTGCTTCGGCAGAAAGTTGGAAAACTTGATCGAATGAGATGGCGATGGTGAGATGGCGCTCACTGGAAAGGAGTAATCAAAATATCGGATTTCAAATCCACCATAGCCTGCTTTTGGCACAACTGTAACGGGTGTCCACGAAAAGTGCGAATGAAAAGAATGGGTCGGGAAAAAACACCAGTGAGCTTTGGTTCAATTTGATTAATTACAAAGGGTTGACTTAAGTCTTCTAACTTAGCTTGGTATAAAGGGTGAGTCTATAATTATCGCGACACTTTATCGAAATGAACCCAAATTTTAACAGTAGTTCAGTATTTCTATTTGTATCATACGTCGGTTAAATTCTAGAATGCGTTTGAGTAAAATGCTCGAAATTTGCAAATGACGCCCTCCATCAGAGCCTGTACAGTCGTTGCCGGTACGGTTTGCTTAGTTTTTTGCACCCCATCATCCTTTCCTAATCCGAAATTCACGCTCCATCATGGCCCAACAGGTTTCGATCGGACGGAGTTCAAGACAGTTTGGTGGGATCATGTCTTTCGGTACAAAATCCGCTTAATTAGCCGCACACCACTCCTTCGAGGTTTTTGAGTAGCAGCATGAAGCCGAATCGGACCAAAACAACGGTTTTTGATCGTGCTATCTCAAAAACGTTTTGGCGACATTCAGTTTTGTGAATATGCCACTTTAAGGTTCCTTTGGTCATGAATGGTTCCCACCGTTTACCACAAGTGCATATGGCCGGACAAATCAGGACTTTGAAGCAAATTTCGTCAGCTGCTTCCATTTGAAACGGTCATCCACAGCAAACATGTCATCATCCGTTAATTATTCCTGTCCCAGAAACTGCTTAGAACCCACTCTGATGTAGGTCTCATCAATGACGCAGCACCGGTATTTCGTTAGTAGCTTCGTGTAGAGTTTACGGGCACGCGTTTTGGCAACACTCTGCTGGCATTCGTCCCGTCGTTGGATGTTTTTCACCTTGTACGTTTTCAATCCGGTTCGTTTCTTGGCCCTCTGGACGAAACATTTCGAAACATCAAGTTTTTTGGCCAAGTCACGCCGTCAAAATGTTCCGATTCCGCTTGAAATTGGTTGCTCAAATCAGCGATCTCTCGGTTTCTTCGCGCGTTTTTCGCGGTTTTCGTTCAGTTCTTGGCATGTGGTCCACTGTCATCCGTTCCTGGAACGTATACAGGGTGTCTCACAATAGGCACAATAGGTCACTAAAACAAAATGGGATTACAGCAAAACAAATCAACCAAATCATAGCATTTAGTTTTCATTTGAATGATACATGTTATAGAAATAAGCCATATTTATTCAATTCGAATCTCTCGCCCTTTTTCTTGATAACTTGTCGGATATTGCAAAGTACGTAACATAATCTTACATAATCATGACATAACCGTAAGTGAGTAGCATAACCTTCGATTCAAACTTGCGCTTGAACTAGTTCACCACCATTGGAGGAGTAGTAGATTTTTATTTAGTCTAGAATCGGTCGTTCCCGGACAACTGGGACTTCGATAGAGGAAAATCGCTTAGGAACGAAAAACTTTTCGATATACTTCCGGGCCATCCCGCGGCTTTCGGATCTCATGGCTTGGATTTGCTCGTCAGTGTACTCTGCGGATATTGCTTTCTTTCTACACACTACTTCCTCCTTCTTGGGAACCGGTCACTTACCGATTCCTTGTTCTTATCCTTACTTACTTTTACTTACGTCTGGGAGGAACATAGCCTGTTTCACCAGTTACTCGGTCCATGGCTGCTGATCTAAAGTATGGTGGACCACCCGTGCTTGCAAGGTCCTGCCACCTCGAGCGTCGAGCCGGATTTGAGGCGAGCACCATTTTGGCCGGGTTTTTCCGGCATCCTGACGACATGCCTGGCCCATCGTATCCTGCCAGTCTTTGCCACTCTCTGGATGCTGGGTTTACCGTAAAGTTTCGCCAGCTGGTCCACGTCCATGCCCGTAGAGAACAACTGGTCTAATCAACGATTTGTATATCGTGCATTGCGCACGGAGTTGAAGTTTTCCTGAACCAAATTTTTTGCGGAGTCCATAGTAGGCACGGCTTTCATTGAAGATGCGTCTCCGAATTTAACGGCTCACACCATTGTCCACTGTCACAAGGGAACCCTAGCTATACAAATTCCTCGACAACCTCCATTTCATCACCGTCGATCGTGAAACTGCTACCAAAACGGCTCCTGTCGCTCTCGGAGCCACCTGTCAGCATGAACATCGTTTTGGACGCATAGCCCAATTCGTGCTGCTTCGTGTTTCAGTCGGGTGCATTAGTAAGCCACTGTCGCAAATGTTCTGCAGACAATATCCATATCGTCCGCGAAGCAATCGAGCTGACCGGGTTTATTGAAAATCGTGCCCCGCATGTTTATTCCCGCTCTCCATACAACGCGGTCCAATGCAATTTGGAACAACAAACAGAAATAATGATTCTGACAGTGCGCCTGATATTCGAACGCTATCCGTCACTCCATTCATCGAAGCCTGGATAAGCTTCACTGGGAAGCCGGTTTCGTGCAAGATTTGCCATATCTTCGATCGATCTATCGAGTCATATGGGGCTTTGGAGTCAATAAACATATGATGGATAGGGACCTGATACTCACGACATAGCTGGAGAATTTGTCGCAACGTAAAGATTTGATCGGTTGATGATCGGCCGTACCTAAAATCCGACCTGGTGGATACCGACAAATCTGATACTACACACCAAGTTTTTTTTACTGAACTCAGTAAAATTTTTACTGAATTTCAAACAGCTGAGTGTTCAGTAAGCAGTTCAGTAAAAGTATTTTTACCGAACGATCATCAAACTAGCCATGAACTCTCAACTGTCAAAAATTACTGAAAAACTCAGTAAGCAACACGGAAGTTTAGTAAGATTTACAGTAAAAAACTGTGAAACGATAGCAATCAAAAATAACTGAATACATCATTAATCAATACAGAATTTCTGTAAAATTTATTAAAACATCAGTTTGTTTTTTTTCTGCTCTTAAGTTAAACGGATAACGGGTGGGTTTTTTTTAATAATCATTTTTCTCATAAAATAATCCTTTGAAGGATGAGCTGTATTCCCTGAGGTCCCTGAAGATGAGTGGTATTGCCTGAAGAGGTCTGGTCTCAGGATTCCGAAATAATAGCTGCAAGGTTTGGATTATGGGGATAAACATGAATGGTTCATCGACGCGGACAGTTTTGTTGACACCATCAATACAGCGAATGAAGTCATGGCTTCCGATGTATTTAGGAGTTGGCTGAGGAACATTCAAAGCTAACGATTTTAGAAACACCTGTAGTTGCCTACGTTTTAACACTTGCAAATAAGTCTGGTGCCTTTAACTCAGAAAATCAGAGGAAAGAATCAAAGAAAATATTATTTTGACCACCTGCCACCGCTTTAGCACGCGAAAATGGCAGAGGTTTGACAGGTGTGATTTACACTCTCGCGTTTAGCAAAGATTACTCAATTCCAGGGATTTTCACATTTTGCGTCAGTATTTATTATGGTTTTACTGAAAATCGGTAAAGCATTTACTGAACATTAGTTTACAAAGTACATCTGTGAAATAAATACAAATGTTCAGTAATATTTTCATACGAATTGCTGAAAACTTGTAGTTCTTTGACGGATATCTATAAATTGAATAAATTTTACAGATCATTCAGTATAAATTCTATTTTACTGATCAAAACCGTATTTTTTTTTACTGAATATCAAAATTAGGATTTGGTGTGTAACGGCAATATTCGACAAAACAGTATTTGAGAAAGAATTGTGTTAGCAGCATTAGTGAGCATGATCGCTCTGTAGTTCTCACAATCCAACTTGTCACCCTTCTTATAGATTGGACAAATCACTCCAACTTTCCATTCCTCTGGTGGTTATTCGTTATCGCAAGTCTTGACAACTTGATGAGTTCAGGAGCGAGGCATTTTTTACCAGTGGCTTTGTTGTTCTTTAGCTGTTTAATGGCCTCGTTAACGTCATTCATACTTAGAGCTGGTATTTCCTCCCCGTTTGCTGCTACTAGGATGTCCTCTGTTTCGGCTACTTGCTCATCTGCGCCATTCAGATATTGATCGAAGTGCTGCCTCCATCTTTCGATCACTTCACATTCATCCATCACTGCTTCTACACAAAACCTTTGTGTGAAGCCTTTAACTTACGAGTGTCTTGTAAGCAGCTCCATCTCCTTTCTCTTCTCTCTCTCTCTCTCTCTCTCTCTCTCTCTCTCTCTCTTTCTCTCTGCTTCTTCCAAGCGGCGCTTCTTTACCAAAAATATACGAGTCTGCGTATTGTACATGCTACATGCAGTACGGGGGTGAATCTTTTTTGACCGCAAGTTCTTCTGGAGCCCATAGTAGGCACGACTTCCACTGATTTTGCGTCTTCGGATTTCACGGCTGATGTCGTTGTCTGCCGTAAGCAAGGTTCAGAGGCAGATGAATTCCTCCAACACCTCGATGGGTATGCCCGTTGATCGTGAAGCTGCTTCCTAGGCACGTCCTGTTGCGTGCATGTCCCTCCAACTAGCATGTACTTTGTTTTCGACACATTCATCACCAGTCCGAGCGGGTGAACAGTTCTGCCACCGTTTAAAAGTTTCTGCCGACAACATTCAGATCATCGCGAAACAAACAAATTGACTGGAGAGTATGAAAATCGTACTTCGGCTGTTAAGTCCGGCTCTTCGCATTACACCTTCATGCGAACTGTATTGAAATACAGACATACAATCATCATCACCTTCGTCACGTGATTCAAACGAGGTAGAATGTTCTCCAGGAATCTTCACGTAGTTTAGCACACCGTTCATCGTAGCTTTTATAAGTCGTGTGACGCCGCCTTCAAATCGATGAACAGGCAATGCGTCGGGACCTGGTATTCACGGTATTTTTGGAGTATTTGTGTCAGAAAATAATGAGTCTAAAACCATTTTTAATTCCATTCGTACCTTGTTAAGGAGGTCCAAAGAGAATTCAAGTTCAAGTGAGAATGTTCACATACACGTGCTTCAATGTTCACACATAACGTTAGTCAGCCGGAACATTCGCCGTGGCGGACGAAAACATGCGTGTAGGCATGTTTTTGAGTTCTTTCTTCGTTTTATTTATCAATCCCTCCGCAGTTTTCGCGCCAAATTCTCGATGGGACGCAGCTGGGGAACGTTGGGCGGGTTCGCCGACTTGGGTACCACATCGATATTCAGCCGCTCCATCTCCTCTAACGATCGCTTCGAGTAGTGGGCCGACGCCGGAACCGGCCAGAACACCGCGTCTTCGCCCTTTTAGTATTTCTTGATGAACGACGCAACTTCCGGCAGGCATTTCGTACTATAAATTTCCCTGTTCACGGCCAGTCCGGAGCGAAAGAAGAGAGCGGCCACAACAGCACCTTCTTGGGGAACTTGGTGTGTGAAATGAACTTCACCTCGGAGCTCACTTCCTTCGTGGGGGAAGTAAAATACGAAGTGCCTTGCCAGTCGTTGCCATCCAGGGTGAGATAGGTCTCGTCGTCCGTCACCACCGCCACGTCGCGATTCGCCGGGAAAATCGAGTTGACCATCTTATTCAGCAGCTGCCGCAGCGTCATTGCCTGCAGCTCCGAAACCAGTCAACGCATCACTGCTTGGCCGGTTGAACCTACCTCCCGGCCAGGAACCGGGCTATCTTTCGATGCTCTGATTGTTGTCTAATAGTGCCAAGATGTTGTAGATGGCGGAACGGGCGTATCCGGCGTCCACAAAGTGTCGCACGATGTCTGTTTTCGACGCGGCGGGGTGCCGTTCTTTGAACACGCACACTTATGAGCGGAGTTGCTTCACTGTGTTTGCCATCAAGGTTAGAGTTCGACTGATAGAGCTGTCAAATTTTGTCTGCTGACTCATGAGTTACTGTGATTGATGCTGCATGGGTAATTTCGTCAGTGCGGGTGAAGGTAAACCTATGAAAAATCGGCAATTAATGTCCTGAATTTTTGTTTACACTGAAATCCAGAGAATTTATGTCACACCTCTTTGGACCAGAATTAGGACATGTTTTCCTACGACCACATTTGATTTTCTTTGACTTGTGAGCAGGGGCTCCGTCTTGCTGGAATACTTTATTCGCATCCTAGCCGTAGGTATATGTATTCCAATACAAAACATGATCCTTAAGGATTCCTAAGTACACAGAGTCATTTTTTTGCCATCGGAAACAACCCGAACACCATCACCTCTGCTGGATGCTTGGTCCGACAGTAAACAGCTTCTCGTCCGTGGTTAAAATGACGATGGACCTCTTCTCCAGTTCACTGAACATTTTCTTGCTTCGCTCGACTCGAGCTCTGGGGTTTTCCTTTTAAATCATATTCCACCGCTCTTCCTACCGTTGCTTCTGATACATTAGCCTGCTTCGCCATTTTTCTCATGCTCCGACCCGAATGACGAATTACTTTCACCTTAATAGACTGTATCAATACTGGCGTTCTCACAGATTGCTTCCGGCCACTTCTAGGTTTTCTTGGTACTGTTGGGAGTCCACTTGATGCCTTGACTCGAAATACAGTAGCTCTTGAACACTTTACGAGAGCCATGATATCCAACTCTAGCGATATCCACCGACTTCTGGGCGTGGAATAATCTGAGGATTTCATTTTTGACGTACATTTTTCACAAAATCTTCCATAAATTCAAATACGCCAATCTGTTTGTAAACAATAACTGCCACCTAGAGATTTTTTGTTGTTGTAAAACTAGGTTGAACGAATTATGGAGAGTGTGAGCTGTTTAGCGGAATACCTGTAACTAGAAAATAAGAAGAATGATTAGTAATTTCCATTTAATTCCAACTACCTTTATTGCTTATCTTGACAGATACGCGTATTTCGTCTACAATGTGCAGACTTCTTGAGTATCATGTACTAATACTCGTGTGAGTATTAGTACATGACACTGAAGAAGTCTGCACATTGTAGACGAAATACGCGTATCTGTCAAGTTAAGCAATAAAGGTAGTTGGAATTAAATGGAAGTTACTAATCATTCTTCTTATTTTCTAGATTGAACGGTTTTAGTGTTTAGTGATAGTATTAGTGAAAGTCACAACATTTTCTGACGCATACTGTACGATAAAGATTGGTTTGTTGTGAGCGCCCGTCGGTGAAACCGGCGGTTAAAAACTTCCCACAAACTCATTCATTGTCAGTACTAGACGATGGAAGATGTTTTGGAATAGGCTATTCCGAATAGCACTTCGCTAGAGATCATCAACATCTCTCAATTATAGATAGAGTTCTCTTAGTGAAATCTGAAGTAATCATCTATCATCTCGGGAATATCGAAAGGTGAACTACTCACCTCCAGTTAGCTAAGCGTTAGCCTGCTGTCTATTGGTGGTCTTGGGTAGCCAAAATCTGCAGTAAAACTGAGTCAAAGAGACTTGCTTAGGTTGATGATCAATTGAAAAGAATCCTATTATTTATGATTATTCCTCACTTGAGTCGCATCCCGTTCCACGTTCAGCTTGGCCTTACTGTGCGATAAATCTTTTCACACACAAGGTCTAGTAGACATAGCTCACAATCATTAGAACAAACTACAATAGGCACTTGAAACGAATGAATTAAAATCGTCACGCTTCGATTTGTGGTCTTCTCAAAGATTTCATATTATCCTTGGCGTAATTCAATCTGAAAAATTCAACATTGAGCATCGCTGTTCAAGCCGTTTGGATCGTATCACAAGAGACAAGTATATTACCTTTTAACTTAGATTCTCATTTTTTATTGATCGCTTCCTCGAGACACAAGTATCCTGATAAATGTTGTCTTCGTTCTGACAATAATTCCAAAGCGCCATCTCACTGTCGGCTTTTCTGAAAAACAAAAAAAAACGCGACGTCAAAAATTTAAACCATTCACAATCACTATTAAACCTTACCAAGCCCAAGGTACGCCCCGCCACGCAGTTGTGATGCAAAAAAAAGTCAATGGTTTTATAATTTTACAAAATCCTAGAGAACAAAAAAATAATGATAGCAAGATAATCGGATAATTTGCGATAGAGAAAAGTAAAAATACTAACATGAAGCATATCATACGATGGACATTATTAAAACGAGTAAAACTAAAGAGACAACACGCCCATACACTCACACGAACACCTACATTACAAACATACACACGCTGACATGAGTTTTGAGCGAACAATGTGAGAAAAAATATTTTTTGATATCAATTTACACACTCTCTAAAGTAAATCACAATCTTTTAAATTCGAACCCACAACGGCACTTTTTGCGCACACTATTTCCGTTTCTTCTCACCACCAACAACAACAACCAAAATTCTAACGAAAAAAAAAAACCGAAACCAAATCAATGGCAAAAGCTTTTACCTGCTTTTTTTTCGAATGATTTTACAAACAAAACGGGAAAATCCGAAAACAATCGCAAAACTAATTTTTTGAGCGACAAACAAATCGATCGTAGCAAGCTTTTCTACGCCACCGCATCATGGTGGCACTGACAGTTCTACACAAACAAACACACACACACACACACACACAGACAGACCGCACTGAGCAAAACCGCCACCTGTATTTTGGTTCGCGAATCAGCAAAACACACCTACACACTAACACAAACACACAACGGAAGCAGACTAACTTGTATCGGTTTTTTCAAGTCGTCTTATGATCAACTGTAATATACACAAATAACTACATATAGGATGTGACGGGGATTATGTGTAGTGGACGAAAAAAAAAACAGTAAATAATCAGGACTTTTTCCCGAAACGAGAGACATTGAACGCAAGAGCAAAAGAAAAGAAACAGTTATTAGAAAACAAAGAAGCAAGTAATTATTCTAACGATTAATGGTGGAGACAACTGAGTAGCTGTACTTTAGAAAACGTTATGGGAGAGTAATCAAGAAACACGGAAAGGGGGAAATTTTATATATTGAAGCTGAGTAAACTAGTCATTTTGGGGTGGAAGGAAGCCGTAGCCTATAATTAGTTAATTTTAAAGGAAATTCAAAAAAGTAGGAAAATTGATGAACAAAGCTTGGATTAGTTCTTTGGAAGATTACTCCTACACCTACATGGAGAAGAGCATAACCATCCATTCACTCACACACGTTTTAGTGTAAATACTTTGATTGGAATTAATTTCGAACGCATGTTTTTGAGTTTTGTTTCGTTTCGTTCGAACTATGTTTATCGTGTCGTAGATTTTAAATGCTTAGAAAAGAAAACCTTAAAACTCAAGAAATTTGATCAAACATGTTAAAATGGCCCATTTAAAAAAAAATAAAGTAAAACAACCTCTAGCTTTTGATAACAAGACGGGCAAAGAGGAAAGGAATGAGTAGTTCATTAACTGACCCTTCGTTTTCCGGTATAGAACAGGACAGATGGCCATGTAAAAATCACTGCAGTTTGCCATGGCTTCACTCACTTACATGCACGTCGTCACAATTAACGCCATCTGTACGTCACAGTTTTCGATTGGCTTTTGACGTTTTTGCTGGCACCACAATTTAAGACTAATGGTTTTGTTAACCAAGGATTTATTTCGTTTGCGTAGCGAATTTGGAGTAGGGAAAAAGGCGGTTTATGAATTAATGAAAATGGAATTTACAGAAAGTAGAACACTGAAATATCATTGCAACATGAAAACAACTAAATAGAGGGAAGAAACACTTTGTAATTAATGATAAACACTCACAAAAAAATGCTAGAATAAAAAATTGCAACCATCATTGAACATACACGCAAAAACTTAAATAGTAAAATCCGTTAAAATAGGCAGCAAAATTAAGCGCCCCGTTGAGACAAAAAAAAACGCATCAAGATCATCCCACTAGGGAAAACGGTTTTCTATCATCACCGAGCCGTGAAAGGTAAAAAAAAAAACATTCGTCTAATTGTATTCAAAATAAATGATACTAATTGTTGATCCTCTCCTGTATTCTTTATCGAAGATAAACCAAGAACTCATTCCTTCTCCATTGTTTATGTTTTTCTCTAAGAAAAAGAAAGTCAACTATTTACTACAAAAAACGTCTTTATTGTTGATTAATTATTCAAGAATAAGAGTCAAAATCAAACAACCTTCCCCCATAATGTTCCCTTTCTTAAGACCCCAAACATTATTAAAAAAAAAACTACAACAATCGAACAAAACAGTCTAATGTAATCATTGAAGAAAAAAAAGCAAACTTACACAGCCATAGCGGAAGAGAACAAACAACAAATCGAATTTCATTAACTCGTTCATTGATGCGAAATAATTCCACAAACATTTACACAAACACATATTAAAAAAAAAAAGTAAGATAAAAACAAACCAAAACGTATATCATCCGAAGAAAAAACATGATTTCAGCTCTTTCCTGTATGTCAACAACAACAACACAAAACTATCACAGATGATTCTCCTTCTGCTGAAACAAAGTCACTCGCCCCACACTGTGTAAAATCCCCTCTTTCAAACCATATGAATATGCATGTAAAGAAAGGCAAAACAGAAAAACTTTCACCCAAAGAAGAAAAAACCAACAACCGTATAGCTAAGTGTTATGCAAAAACCGACAACAGCAACATTGTACCAATAAGTATAGAGGGCACGCGCCCTTAAAAAAAAACAAAAAATAATACGAACAACGGAAAGCGCGGTCATTTGTCATGCACACACACATACAGCCACACTCATTCAAGCAAACAAACACATACACACTCACGCACTCGTTCATAAGAGAGATTAGAGTTAAAAAAAAATCGAACGAAAACATATAAACAGTAAGCAACCAAAAAAAAAAACAACAACAACATAAGTATTTGCGTTTATCAATGCGAAAACGAGAAGAATAAAAGCAAGCATAAGCAGAATAAGAGAAAAGCGGTTTAAAATAAAATACTCTGATTCCACCACTGCCACAATTAATAAGAGGAAGACGCGACGAAAGAAATTTGAAACTGTAAACAAAATGGCACGCGTTGGGCGCAACACGAACATGTATGTGTATAGTGTGTAAAACAACAAACAACAGAAAACAGGGGAAAGCAACAACAACAAGAACAAACAAACCAAAAAAATCGCATACACTCTCAAACCAATGCAAACGCGTTGAAACACACGGACACAGATAGACAGATGGAAAAAGAACACAGCAAGCAGTGCAGCACAGTTTGAGGGGCGATGAAGAATAAGAAGAAGAAGAAGTAAAAATAACACAACTCTGCACGACGATTGAAAGCAGCAACACAAAAACCAAAATAATTCAAACCATAACAACAGAGTAAATCAGAAGAGGAGGAAAACCGGAAGAAAATCTACTAATAATTATTACAAAAAAATAATGGATAAAATATTAAAAATATGAATAATGATATGTTATGAATATATATGAATATATACATGATAAATAATGCGGAACGGGTTTGGAGCTTTGTCCGAAAATGCCCTGTGGATTTTTCTTGTTTGAAAAAAAGCTTGAATTTATCCACCTACTGTTGTTATTTATTGTCATTTCAGATGAAAACAGGAGTCAGCGATGCCGCACAGCCTGCTACGAGTCGGTAGGTTACCTAACGTTTGAGCGATCCACCTGGTTTGCTTTTGAGAGCCATTTACACCGTGCTGTCCTCGACGTGACCGTACGACGTGACCAGCCCATAGTAGTCTACCGATTTTCCGAGCATTCCCAGTAACCTAGGTTCAAAAACTAATTAAGTAAGTGATACTTACTTAATTAGTTTTTGAACCTAGGTTGGAACCAGTTTCAACCTGCGATACCCGAAGTAATTGTCAGTGCAAACCTCAACTCGATACGAGTTACAAATAAAGACAAACAAACCCAAGTTTGACACACAACAAGCCGACACAATCTTCATACCCGATTCAGGTTGGAACTGAATCAAAAACGACTTCGCTATTACTTTTGTAGGTCCCGTCAGGACCGCACATGCGCCACAATGTTTCGCCAAGAAACTCGGTTCAGGGCTGTTTATCTCCAATTTCTCGAACATCCTACACTTTCTAGGTCTTGCTTCACAACGGTCTAACAACGAAACTCGCTGCACTCCCCAATCTCTTCTACCAGCCGGATTCGAGTCCAACACCATTTTGCGGGATTGTTGTCTGGCATCCTTACACCGTGTCCTACCGTGTGGCCTATTGTATCCTTCCAGCTCTAGCGACTTTCTGGATACCGGGTACGCCATAGAGTTGCGCCAGCTCGTGGTTCATTCTTCTCCTCCATACGCCGTCTTCACATAAACCGCCAAAGATGATCCTAAGGGAAGGTCCATTAATTATGTCACGCAGTAAGGGGGGAAGGGGGGGTTGGGAAAACGTGACAATCCATACCAAAAAGTTTGAAGGTCCATACAAAAAACGTGACAAGGGGGGGGGGGGGGGCTTATAAAAAGTCACTTTTTGCGTGACACAATTAATGGACGTTCCCTAATCACACGTCGTTCGAAAACTCCAGGTCCTCTTCGAGCATTGTCCACGTTTCGTGCCCGTAGAGAACTACCGGCCTTATCAGCGTCTTGTACATGGACCAAATCTTTACGTTGCGGCAGATCCTCAGAAAGGTGTCGCGAATATCCTGTTCCTACGCACTAATTATTCATTGATTTCAAGGCCGTATACGATACTATTGATCGTGAAGAGCTATGGAAGATTATGGACGAGAGCGGTTGCCCGGGATACTGACTAGGCTTCCCGGCGTTCGAAGTAGCGTAGGCGTATATATTGACCCACGCTAACACCTACCTGCTCGCAAACACTCACCTTCCCTACAATCAGAAATACACTAAATCAGCCCCCCCCCCCCCCCTTCCCTAACAGAAATCTTGATTTATGTATAATAAGTACCATTTTTGGAACATATTCCAGGCGTATATTGTTGAAACTTGAAACAGGATTCAACAGCTTCAATTCCCGGGGCCAACAGAAGTGCAGTAGATCTTGTTGAAGGCAGCGATATCGACCGACTGGTCAAAGTCCTCAAAGTCCCGGAGCTTCTCTTGCAGCTCATCGACGGACACTTTATCGTCCTCGATAACGCAGCAGATCTGCAACTTCTTAATACCGTAATCAACTGGAGCCAACTTGGCAGCACCCCACGAGAGACCGTCCATCTCGACGCTGCGGACCGATTTTTGAATCCATCCCATGTCGGTTTCATCGTCCTAGGGCTTGACATCCAGGATGATAGAACTTTTCCCGCAATCAGGGCGGGTTTCTTGGATTTCTTGGCATTGTATGCAGCCAGACATTCCTCCTTCAGCTTAGCAGCTTCAGCGGTCTTTTCCTCATCTTCCGATCGGAAAAGATCAACGTCATCGTCATCGTCACGTGGAAGTGCCAGATTCTGTAGATCCACAGGCTGCAACTGAGTCAGAAGAAGAGGATTTCTTGGACTGGGATGACGGGCAGCCCGACCAAACAGAAACGACAGTACCAGCTCAGAAGTGGAGCACCCGAGCCGTGCTGCCAAAGCAACTTGAGGACTACGTCGTCAACGCAGCGATGCTCGCACGGCTTTTTGCGACCGTATTCTGTTTCTCGTCACGGTTTGGAGACTTCTGAACTTTAAACGTTCGTAGTCCAGCTCGAGTTTTGGTATTCTGCACGAAAGTCTTGCTCACATGCAACTTTTCCGCCACATCTCTAACTGAGGCGTTCGATTTCCGTTTAAAGGCTCCAACCACGCGTTTGTGATCGTTCTCGTTGACCTGACGGCTTTTTTTTTCGAATTTTCGCTTCCGATCAACAGTCAGAAGTTCGAACCGTTTTATGATACCAGACATCGTGGAATTCGCGATTCCCACGCCAGGAAGACGACTCCACCACCTGGACCCTACCTAACGACTCATGAATATGAGCCGGGACCAACGGCTTTACTTCCCTTCCGAAGGAAGACGTGACCAGATTTTTTCGCCTCAGAAAAACCACCGGCGTCGACTGGGATTGAACCCAGACCCACTGGGGTGCCAAGTAGCAGTCACGCTTACCACTACACTACCGACCTGTTGAGTGATCAGTAGTTGATGTGTCCTCCCCTGGCCTTCAACAGTATTTGCAAACGTTTCGGCATACTCTCCACCAGATTCTTCAGGTGTTGTGGGTCAAGATCTTCCCAGGCGTTCTTAAGAGCTTGAAAATAGTTATGTTTGTTGGTAACTCCTGTCTTATCAACTCGTGAATCCAAGATGGCCCACAGATTCTCTATTGGGTTCAGATCTGGACTCTGTGGGGGGCATTCCATAGGTTTAATACGGCAGGAACGGAAGAATGCCTCTGACTTCTTCACGGTATGTTTTGGGTCATTATCTTGCTGGAATACAAATTTGTTTTCCAGCTCAGTTTTAACCAACGAAACCTCCGAATTCTCACGCAATATGTCGATGTAGGAATCTGCTGTTATAATACCATCGATTTTTACCCCCACACCCACACCATCACGTTCCCTCTACCATGCTTAACTGTGACCTGGATATGTCGATCATGAAGCGCCTCTCCAGGTCTACGCCATACACGAGCTCGTTTTTTGCTGTTGAACAACTCGAATTTGGACTCATCAGTCCACAAAACAGTCTTCGAATATTCTAAAGGTTTATCAGCATGTTCCCGAGCAAATTTGACTCGTTTCGCTTTGTTGACTTTGCTAATAAAAGGCAACTTCTTACAAAACCTGCTCTTCATACCGTGTTCAGCGATCCTTCTGCGAAGACTACTGTACGAGATCGGTTGTTAAATCACTTCCTTGATCTCCCTGAGGGTAACCTTCGGATTTTTCTTAATTTCTCGAATGATTCTCGCATCTGTTCGGGAATCTGTTCTACGTTTCCTTCCCCTTCCTGGACGATCAGCTACTGAACCATAGGTTTTGTACTTTGCGAAAAGTTTGGTAACCGCTGCTTTGCTGTATCCATACTGTTCACCAATCTTGCGATGCGATTCACCTTTCTCGATGTCACGAATAACACATTTTCGGATCTGCAAGGGAATAGTTTTGCTTGCCACCGTATTATCCATGGTTATTTAGATAACTCACACTGAATCTTTCTGACCGACAACTGAAATCCGTAAGAAGATCAACAAACACTTGGAAACGTCAAAAAAATTGAATACGAGGGGCGTTTGGATGTAAAAATTACATACACATAATATATTTTTAATTGGGCACTTTATTTTGACACACCAAATTTACACCGCGTATGGTTAAAAAAATAATTTTGCAAAAATGTGTATTATCCATTGCAAAAATACACATGCATCTTTAAAATAATAATATTACCATGCTTAGAAAAATATATGAATACGAAATAATGAGTTTTTCAATGACTTCGGAGATGAAGCGTGTTCATGAGAAAAGTGGGCACTTTATTTTGGCGGTGACTGTATGTCTACGCAAAATTTCAATTAATTTTACCCAACGGATCAAAAATTAGAGCGATTTGAGTGTGTGCGGATTTTAAGCTTAAAGCAAACTTAAAGAAGTATACAAAGGCTTTGTGGAGCGCAGTCTCTACGGCCGTATGTGGAGCGCTACGATAAGCACAATGTTGAATGAACTTGATTTCACGCAATCGGGAGCAGATCCATGTCTTTACGTCGAGAAGCTGTCCAACGGTGGGGTCGTTTACCTCATCATTTATGTCGACAATACTCAGGTAACCAATAAGCAGTTGCAAAGCGTCTTTACGGCAGCCTATCAAGCAATTAAGTCACCTTAAATGCAACATAAATGCCACTTTTGGCCCAACATACGGCTGCTTTACTGCAATGCTATGATAATGCTCCATTAATGCTATTTTGCATTCGAAATGCTTATTACAGGCTGCAAGCATTTAAATAGCATTTGGAATGCAACTTTACAACAGATAGCATTCAAGATGCTTTTGTAATGCTATTATAATGCTTGTAGCATCTGAAATGCAGATTTAGGGTTGATTTACTGCATTTGCTAATGCTTATTGGTAACCTGGGTATGATCGTGGCGAGTACGACTCAGGAGAATATCAAAAGAATTGAAGGAGAGTTGCAGTATGAACCAGTTCCTTGGAGTTTGAGTGACCCGGACCGATGAAAGGTACTTCAATCTGGATCAAAACGTCTTCATTCGATTTGGTCTACAGAATGCAAAGGGCTCGAACATCCCGCTCGACCCCTACCACAGCCTGGTAAGTGCACTCCTTTATGTAGCAGTGAATACAAGGCCGGATATCGCCGCAAGCATCTCCATCTTAAGCATCCCACGGAGGACTTTGCCGAAATGAAGCGCGGTGTTCGCCTCTTACTGAACACAAGTGACTACAAGTTGAAGCTGTCTTCCAAGAACGGTGAACCATTGGTTCTCACTGGTTTTTGTTATGCTTACTGGAGCGGCGATCCTTCCGATTGCAACTCGGGATACTGGTTCCAACTCGGTGGAGCAACAATTTATTGGGCGAGCCGCTATCAAACCAGCGTTTCTCTGCCCAGCGTGGAGGCTGAGTATATGGCCTGGTGGGAAGCGTGCCAGGAGTTAGTTTGGCTCCAGGGGGGGAGTCATTCGGCTACCGTGTGTTAACACCCTAAAAAATACAATCCGCCACACTTCAACCACACTCGCCATTGTGTCTATTCTACTTCCCGTGCGGATAGAAACGAGTCGAGTCGCGCGACAAATACTATTCCCGTTTCCGTATGAAGCGACAATTGTCAAAGTGGATGAACCTTGATGAATTCTCACTGCATTCTGATTGTCAATCTGTATTGACAAATGTCTACTCGGAACGACTATTTCACGCGAGTACTGTCGATACATCAGAGGCAATCGAGAACGGTTCAAAAAGGAAAAAAATGGAAGTGAAGAGGTAAGTTTTAATTCTCAAAATGCTCGAAGATGGATTTAATCATCAAACATATTTGATTTCAGGGTACGAGTGATCAACCGGAAGCAATTCAACTTGCTGGTTGACCGGATGACTGCGAATCCGTCGGTGGCGAGAGGACAAAAGTTTTGCGAAGCGGCTGGAACAAACCGACATTCGTATGAGCAGGTTTGGAACGAGATGACCAATGGCCTGAACAGTTTTGGCCCACCAATTAGGACGGTCAAAGACTGGCAGAAGGTATGTTATTAATCAATTAAAAAAAAGATCGGTTCTCAAATTTGCTTATATATTAGTTAGATATTTGTGTATAGTCCATTATATTATAGTACTTAAAAGCATTTTTTTTTGTCAGAAAAATATTCTTGCAAATATGCCTCACTTAAATGGTTCATAAGTAATATATCATTTAACAAATATCGTCAATGGACCATGGTTTTAAATACTTGTAAAAGATATCAACTCGTTTAATTTAAGCAGAATCGTTGACACGATAAAATAACATGAAATTACATATAGTATATATTTTATATTTTGACTTCTCAGGTTTGGACTGATTACAAATGCAGCGTTAAGAACAAATTAGTCATAATAGCCGTGAGGCCAAAGCAACTGGGGGCGGGCCGAATAGCATGAAGGTGTTGTCAGCTAATGAAGATGCGGTGGTTAAATTATTATCCTTGGAAAAAATGGTTAACCACTCCGGTATGTACTAATCATCAAGATTAAGTGTGGTTATTTAAATTGATAAATCTCTTATTTGTAGGTTCCTCGTTCGGTCTACTCGTACATCCCACATCTGTGCCAAGCGCTATGCCGAGTTCCAGTCAGCCTCGCAAAACACCGTCACCGCCAGGATCGCCGATGCTTTCAAGCATCATCGAACCGCAGTTGGACACAGCTGAAGAAGGGGACCCAACCGCAGAGGAAGCAAAAGGTATTGAGAATACTCAGGACTCAGAACAGAACAGGAGCTCCCGTACTGCGCAGCGTAAGCGACGGTGTCAGCATAACATGGATATCCGTCACGACTTGCTGCTGGAACAGACTGAATGCATGAGGGAAAGATTGTGGAGCATATCTGAGAGGTTAAAGGTATGTGCCCGCAAAATGTTCAAGTTACGGGAGCAAGAAGTTAAGGAACGGCGAGCTACTCCGAATGGGAAAGAGAAGGATAGAAAAGCAGAATTAGAGTATGTGTTTTTTGAACTTTTAAAATATAAGAAGGCGAAACTAGAGATTTTGGATATGCCAGGAGTACAAAAAAGTATAAAGAAAAGAAGTGAAAAAGAAATATATTGAAATGAAATGAAAATATAAAACAAAAAGAAAAATTCATCTCTCATTACTATTGTTACGACATTACAAAATTTGTTGAAGATTTTTCCTTCCGAATACCCTGAACATAAATTTCTAGACCACTCTACCATAATTTTAAATTGAATAATAATTTTGAAGACTCCAAGTATTAAATTTGTTTATTGATCAGTTATCATAACTTATATTTCTCTTGTCTTATTTCATTTGCTGACTCGTTGGCCACATCATCGTTTGCGAAATAAACAATTTGATTGTCGTCGATTGATTCCCATTCCATGATATGTTCGGGTACATTAATGCGTTTTCTTAAATTGTGCAAGGCACAACACACATTCACTATTCTGGCTGCCTTTTCAGGCTTATAGTGTAGTTGGCGAGCTGCTAAAATGCACCTGAACACACTCTTCAACACTCCAAACGTTCTCTCAACTGTTATCCTGGTCTTTGCGTGGATTTCGTTGAATTTAGTCTGCCTTGCATCACAAGAAGCACGGAATGGTGTTATCAGGTACGGTTTCAAAGGGTATCCTGCGTCTCCTGTGAACAAATACAAGACATAATGTAAAGCTCCACGTATGTTAAATTTCCATGTATTTATCTTTTTTTTTACCCAAAAGCCACGTGTTTCTTTCTCCATTCCGGTATTGTCGGTTCAGCTCTACATCCAACGGATTATTATTCCAAATGAAGGAATCGTGATTAGCACCGGGACTATTGGCATCCACGTAACGGACAAACTGTTTATGATCACAGACCTGAAAAGATAATAAAAATAATAAACTTCATGCTTTTGCTTCGATACTAATTCATACGTACAACCATTGCGTTCAAACTGTGAAATCCTTTCCTGTTGTAATATAGATGCTGAATGTCGCTCACTGGCTTGAAATCCTCACATGCGTTCCATCGACGCATCCTATCACGCCAGGGAATCCAGTTTTTTTCGTAAAAACCGCGTTTGATTTCGTCCTTTTCGTCCTCTGAAACCGGAAAACGTATGGCTGCCGGGCAAACTTCTGCTTCCAACACATCAATAACAGCTGCCAATACTTTGGAAAATGTCGGTTGAGCCATTCCCGCGAACAAATCGTTACCAACACCTTTTTGGTAACTTCCTTCTGCAAAGAACCGAAATGCTGCTGATAGCTTCAACATTGGCGGCACAGATGACGATTTAACTCCTTCTAGTTTATCTCCCACACTGTCCAGTAAATATCGGAAGAGTTCTTTTGAAACTCGAAAGTACTCAATAAACCTGAAATCGAAAATAATCTATTTTTTTTAATTGTAGGATTTGAACCGATACTCACGAATCTTGTGGAATATCCAAAGGATTGCTGATATCTCGCAATCTGCGACGCTCAAGCCGTACCCTTTCTGGTTGGAAATCTCCAGTTTCCTCCTCATCGTCACTGAACCAGAACTCAAAAGAACTCATCGTTTCGTACAGATGGGAAAATAAACACTCTTTAAACTGTTATTTATAACTAACGATGCAACTGGCACTTTATTCTGGTTATCTTTATAGAAAAATCCAACGAGCTAAGATCAAAACATATCATTATGAATAGGACGAATTTCAATTACCTCTTTAGTTACAAAAGTTGTTACAAAATCATTCAAAAATTCATGGAATAGTTTCCAAGCGACGAAAACAATTACACATTGTTATTATTACATGTATTGATGGCTCTATCTATGCAATTATTTTATGTAATAAGCATATTAAAACATATTTATTATCAAACATAACTGGTTTCGCCCTTATTATAAACTCCGCGATAAACTTTTCTCAGTTTGACAAGTCTCCCGTTTCTCTGAGTAAACTTCACATTGGCATCGGTTCATCCCTTCCTCTCGATACGAAATGAACGTCTCGTCCCGCACGGATCGACGTTCGGAATAGAGCGAGACGAGTCGCGCGACAACGAAGCGAGAATTGTCGTCTCGATCCGCACGAGAAGTAAAATAGACACAAATCTCGATATATTAGTGTATATTATTTCGTTAGATAGTATTGAAATCGAAATTGGGTTTTTGAAATTGTAGTCAAATGCCGACTAACGCTAGGTTTTGTATTTTTTTTATATTTGGCCAGTATAAATAACTGTATAATTTGTAAACTCACAGCATGTAATTTTTTTTTATCATCCAAGTCAAAAGATTTAAAAGTACGCATCTTTAGCGATTAAACCCATACATTGAAACGCATCAGACAGGCGTTCTGCTGGTTGAATACCCACACACACACACACTTACTTGCCTCAAGGTCCAATTTTCATGGGACTACTTATTGGTTATAGACGCTTCGGAGGCAATTCCCAATAAACCTGATTAGTGATCGTTGGTATCATTTACGTTTCGGTTGACATTCTCACTGAATTGGCGCGATTGGTATTTACTGTCGTTTTAAATGTAAATTGAGAGTATCGTATTTCCCATTAACTAAATGTGTTTCGTTTGCTAGTTTTGTTGGAAGTTGGTTTTCACTACCATTCTTTCATCATTCATAGAAATTTCGTGACTACCAAACATGGAAAGACATTGAATTTTTCAGTGTAGTGGCTGAATCTATTAAATGATTTTACTCATAAAAATACAGTGAAATTACTCAGTGCATTCCAATTCCATCACTTTCAAGTTTAACATTTTCTTCAGTGTACCAATTCTAAATACATTAGGGATGTTCAAGCAAGTGAGCCATGCCTCCATTGCTGGAGCATTTTCCAAACAAAACAGCAAACGTACACTCTTATCTCCTTATCTACAATTGGTTTAGGAAAATTTCCCCCAACCCTTAGCCTTATTTATAAAAAGAGAATTTCCTCCCATCGGAAAACTCCTCCAATGGGATTGAAAAACACTACTGACTACACGCAGACATTGCACAAGTAACACTCAACATACCTTACCTACCTTCCTCCCACTAGTAGAAAATCTCCTCCTCATCATCGTCCTGCCGCAGCGGAACCATGGTCGCTGTCCTAACCTCAACCATATCCTCCCCGCCATTGAGCGACCTCCGACCCAAACTATTCGTATTCGAAGCCTGCTGCTGCTGCTGTTGTTGTTGATATTGGGCCTTCGGGACACAGTAGCCAACCGTATCGTGGTGATTGGCCCCAACCAAGGCTGCCGTACTCTCGCACTCATCGCTGAACGAATCGCTAAAGGTGTCGTTGAATGGCGTCGGCGGAGCAGGGCTGATGTCGTTCAAACTGATCGCATCGCCATCGGAGGAAGAGTTCTGGCTGAGGTTCAGCGATTGATTGCGTTGATGGTGGGGCTGGAACTGAGCACCAGGGGGCGTCGCCACCGGGAAGGAATGTTGATGCAGCAGGGCTGACTTGGGCGGAATGGGTGGCGGAGGTGCTTGCGACCCGCTAGCGGACCCGTTTGCCATCGTCAGCCGACTCATCGAAATGTTCAGCGATTCTTTGGTCATCGGCATGTTGAAGGATTCCGGATTGGAGTTGGTCTTCTGGTGACCACGAGGGGTGATCGCTCCGTTTCCGTTTGTGTTTGGCGAGCCGTTGAACTCGTCCATGGTTTCAGCGGCGGTGCTGCTCGTTGAGACCGGTTGGTGGTAATGATGGTGATGATGGCCTGTGTTGGCCAGCTCTTGAGAGCTTGTCGATATTCCGGAGTCTCGGTTGAACGGACCGAAGTCGTAGAGATTTTTAAGTTCGCTGGAACTCCTAGGACTTCCATAGCTGTGATTCATGCTTTCGCTGTAGGAGATTTCGTACAAGGAATATTTTTTGGAACGAGGCCTAGCTGGAGCGGAGCCGTGTTGCTGTTGTTCGACAAACTCGGTGAAGGGCATTGGATTGGAGCTCCGCTTATCGGGAGTGTGACCTCGAGGAGGCAGCGGCGGGGCCGAAGGGGACGAATTTAGTGAATCTCTTGGAGGTATCTGAGGAGCCGGGATAGGCGAGGAGGTCATAGCCGTCATTGGGACGATTCCCGACAGGGACAAAGTCTTCCGGCTCAAATAGGTGTACGTTTCGTCGTGATCTTCGGCAAAGTAGTGCTGTTGACAGTTGTTCTGAGCCGTTGTCGACGGTTGATGCTGGTGCACATTGGCGATCGGAAGCGGCGGCAGCGGCTTAGTTGGTATGTTGATGTTCGTCTTCCACTCGGCTGTGCTCTTCTCCAGCTCCAAAAATGCCTCGGATAGCCGGTTATGCAATGGTAGCACCTCTTCCGAAGCGAGACTACGGTGCAACTCCAGCGCCTGCCGTAGGATCTGCATCTGTTCGAAGATCAACCGCTTCAGCCGTTGGACGTGTAAGCTTTGGTCACGACCTTCCGGTGATTTGGCGAAGCGTTCGGTGAAGAACGCGTCTTGGTACTTGTTGAAGCCACCGTTGACGTTGGCATCGACCGAACCCTGGAGGCGCATGGTGAACGGGTTGAGATTGCGCTTCGGTTCCAGCCGGTACTGGACGATCAGATCAGATAGTTCTTTGTTGACGTTGGACACGCTCTCGCAGGCGAACTCGACTGGTGTCAGTTCGTGGATGGAGCTGGAAATGGAATGGAAAAGGTTAGACTCCTGAACATCCTGATTTTTTTCCCATTCTCGTATCTGATACTTACGCATTTGTCACCTCGAACCAGCGCAAGATACCGGGCAGTGGTAGCGCAATATCGTAGATCGTCCGCTCGATCCACAGAGATTTGAACTCGTTATCCTTATCGACGACTCCCTTGTGGACGGGACGGTCGTACTGAAACTTGGTAACATCGTTCACCTGCAGAAAAATCCAAACAAAAGAATAGCCACAAGTTCTCGATTCCAACCCAGCGAACCCCGTCTTACCTCGTAAAACTTGGAAATCTTCTCCGGCACGGTCACTTTGGCACTCTTCAGATGGCTCGGGTCGGAAATGGGTCGCACGTTCACGACGTGGAAGCGCTGCTCCGGCGAGTTCAAGATCGAGCTATCAGGCGGATAATGCTTCTTGTCCAGGATCTGCGCCGCTGGGAACTCAATCTGCAGCCGCTGGATAAACGCCCCGATCCGCTCGTACTCCAATCCTCGGTAGATGAATTGCTTGTTCTATGTCAAAACACGAAAATTTAAAATAGCAATGCTACGCCGACCTCACCATCACTTACCCTAACAAACGAAGGAAACCCGGTTCCGTAGTAACCGACTCGGAAGTACTCCGGTTCGGGCCTTAGCTGCGTCAAGATGTTCTGGAAAAACTTCGCCTCCTGAATCAGAACGTCACTCAGTCGGTTGTAGTCGAATCGTTTCCGCTCGTAGAACATGGCCAACTCCTTGCACAGTGGAATCCCCTTCTCCCAGCACTTTCCCTTGTCGAAGTAGTTGATGATCTGAAATTCCGATAGATGGCACAGGTGTTAGCATCGATTTTCTCAACCCGACACGATCAGTACGCACATTTTTGTAAATTTTCTCCTTCTGCTCCCATTCCCGGGGCCCGTTGGATTCATCGGAGATGTTCTCACTGTCCCAGGAGAGCATATCGGCGTACAACTTCAGAGTCAACCCGGCTTCGATGTAGTTCTCGGCGCCTAAATGTAGATCCAGCAGCTTGTAGATGTACCTTTAACCACAAAGCAATTGACATATTGTCAATTCGAATTCAAAGCCGGAAAACTGTAAATCGACTCACCTCACATACATCTCCTTCCGGTTGATCTCGTCAAGGATGCCAGATATTTTTTTCAAATGTCTGCGATAAAAATTTGAAATGTTTGGGAATGTCTAAAAAAGTCTGTAAATCTGTTTTCTGCAAAATTAGATTTCTTTTGACGAAAATACGTAATAAGAGAGCGAGCTATGTCAATTTTGCTATATGTGTGATTATGTAAACATTTCTGCATCTATTTCTTGGGTTGTGGGCAATCCAACAAAACTTTTTCTTATTTGTTTGTTATTTAAGCTTGAAGCATTCGTTATGAGAACACAATTTTTTATTATATATATATATATATATATATATATATATATATATATATATATTATATATATATATATATATATATATATATATATATATATATATATATATATATATATATATATATATATATATATATATATATATATATATATATATATATAAGGGGGGGGGGGGGGGGGGGGGGGGGGGGGAGAGAGAGAGAGAGAGAGAGAGAGAGAAATATATATATGTATATATATATATATATATATATATATATATATATATATATATATATATTTTCCATAACTTTCTTTTAATTTTAAAATCAAAATTTAGTTGTCCTTTGATAAAGAAAACAGACTTTTTCTTCTTTGTCCAAATATAACCATTGAATTACAATCAATTACAGAGTCAATTTTCGGTTACCTAAATTAAAAAGTTGAACTGAAATTTTTAACTGAAACTTTTATTTCATTAATTAAAAAAAATACTGTAATGAACCTTATTGTTATGAAATAGAATGTTTGGATATAGAGGTCCAAGTGCGGAAATCTTGCAAAGACCATTGCAAAATTCCCTATCCATCTGGACCCAAAATTTGACGATCAAATTTTCACCGCAAAAAAACCGAATTGGTAGTGTTGACTATAAAGTGGTTCGCTGCCATACTGCGTCTCAAGCTGTTGGGAAGAGATATTACCCAATCTTTGACCTTCAAATACCTTGGAGTCATGTTCGATTTTGCACTTGGAGTTCACTTTGCGTATTTGAAACAGAAATATCAACAAAGGATAAATTTTTCCCATTAGTACGTCAGAGTTCTCTTCAAAGTTGACTAAACGATTGGACAAGTAATTCTCTAGGGCAGTGGTTACATTCTATTATTCCAAATGTTTCGTCGAGATCGTGGTTCAAAGGTCTGAATTAAGTCGGTGTTTCATTCGTGTGATGTTAAGACTTATGTCCAACCACTACTCGCTAGACGAACATCTCTACAGAATTAACCTCGTTAAAAGCAATTTATGTAGGCGCGGTTATGGTGACATCGCTCACGCAGTTTGGCATTGCCCGGATAATGATGTCTCCAGAGCACGACTATTGGATACCCTAGTGGCCCGAGGTAGACAACCCTCCCGCGAGGTAAGAGATCTACGAATTTTTTTGTTTGTCTGACCTTAATGTGTAATGGCATCACCTCCTCCCCTCCATGCCAGTAAATTCCCCGCCATTGTGCCACAGTTATACTATCCTTTTGTCTCCGTGCTACTTATACCTGCCCAGCAAGCTATTGGTCAACCATCTGCGCCTAGCTCCTGAAAGGGGCTATAGGAACCGAGGATTTTATGGCAGACGCAGCCATGAGCAGCATTTATTAACTGAAATAAGTTTACCTGTCTAGCCCTCTCCAAATGATGATTTGACACACTAACCTCGAGCCAGCCACGAGTAATTGGCACCCCACTTACTTACACCAAAAAGCAATGCATTGTAGATTACAATATTGATTATCGGCTCCCCGAACCGTAACACACATCTGAGTCTTACAAATAAACGAACTAATTTAAAAAAAAAATATGTATAAAAAGTATTTTTTTTGTAGTTAAAGTCGAGGGGCTGTCAATTTGCGTATCTTCGATTTATCGATCGATTTTAAAAAGGGACATTTTATATTTTTGTTTAAGTATTTCATCTACATCGTTTGGTTGAGTGTTATTTTGCGTAATATACCCATCCACTTTGGACTTATCTAACTTTACCTTATTAGTAAGTTTATTCGTATTTTGATACGGAGGTATACATTTTTTGAAGCTTGTATTTATTAGTTGATAGATAGAGTTCATGGTTCTTGGTTAAAATACTCAGCACCCCCTTTTTTTACGGTAAATGTCTCAAATACGATTTGTATTGTTGTGAAACTTGATTTTCATTGCAATTTAATGGCAATGGACCAATATTACCAAAGCTTTGACAGTAATTTTCATGGTGACAATAGCAGTGAAGATTATTGTTTTTTTTTATGTGGTAGATAGATGGATAAGAAAATTGCATTTATAAACCCCATTTCTTAAGTATGGGATCAAACATTACCATAAGTAGGACTCCATTTTACCCTCGGAAAGGGCCTATACGCTGCCTATCTCCGGGCACATTGTGTCTCCTAGTGACCCACCGCTTTATTTTTTTCTCAAGGAATACAACTTTAAAAAAAAATAATACCCACCCTTTTTTTTTTTTTTTAATATTTCAACAAAGCTTCAATTTAAGCCGTCAAGCTCCTATTCGGTGGCGTGGTTTGAAAATAAACTCAGATCACTGACTTCGTTCATCAAAATGAAAATGGACTTGTCAAGGATAAACCTATGGCTGTCATTTGAAAACAGTTTCAGTGCATCCAAATACTTCTCTTTGAAATTTAAAAAATATTTCAAATGTCTGTAAAATTCTGCAACATAAATAAAATGTCTGCTAAATTTCGTCATCGTTAAAAAAGTCTGTAAAAAAAATGAAAAGTCTACAAATTTACAGACATGTCTGTAAATATGGCATCCCCCTTCAAAGTGTGCAGCATCTTGGGGTAAACGCTTGATGCAGTAATCAGAACTGGATTCGTTCAGATCAAAGCGCTTAGTGATATGTCTAACCAACTCGGTAGGCAGCACAGCAGATCGAGAAAGCCTTCTTTCTAGTATCATCGAGAGTTCGGGAACTAAGCATTTCTCCTGCTGCTACCTTGATATATGTTTCCGATTTCTTACGAAGATGTTTCTCTAAATAAAAAAACTCCAAAATCCGTTACGTGTCTTAGGTAATCATCCTCACACATATTTACAAGGAGTACCATTGATAAGACTTCAGCTGATTGCACATGTTCCGGAATTCCGGAACTTCTGACTGGAAGAAACGGCTCGCTTTATTGATAATGGGCATCCTGTCATTAGATTGACAGAAAATGCGCTGTGTGGTTTGATTGTTGTCGCAGTTGGCTTAGAACGAGACTAACAACATGAGCTTCGAAAACCGTTCCAAATTCCTTTTGACAATTGACTCCTACGATAGCCATGGATGTAGATCATTTAAAGGTTTCAATTCCAAGCTACTTTGTATGATCTGTAATTCCTTGGATTGTATCGGAACGGATCTACTGCTCCAGGTACAATGGCAGCTTTTCGTATGCGTAGATTGCACAAGGAGCCAGTGCACTTGATAATTATAAAATTGGGAAAGTCACGTTTCAGCAGCTTCTGGACGGATCGGTCAGAACCCATTATTATCGATGCTCCATCTGAACCAAAGCTCATTAAAGATAACAAAAAATCACGTTCGAAACAACTATGCTTTGAATAGCAAAAATAACCATCGAGAACATTATTTTAACTTTCAAAAATTCCTCTGAGTGAATGCATGAAAATGCTTCTAAATTGGAAGAACAGTATTTTTTGTAGAAATCTCTGCAGGAAATTCTCTGAAGGAACATTGAGAAAAATACTTCTCCAGCGGAATACTTGAAGAAATTTTTAAAGTATTTTTAAGAAAACTATTTGTTAAATGCATTCAGGCATCTAAGACAAAATTAAAAAAAAAAGTTCTACAAAACCCCTTGCGGAGTTTTTGAAATTCAGAATTAAATAAATGAGATTATGGAATTCATGCAAAACATTCTTCTAAGTTTTCTTCAAGCAAATCAAGAATTCTCCAAGAATTATCTCAAAGGTTTTGTGTTGTTCTTTCAGGTGTCCTCCAGAGATTCCTTTGGAATCACAAAACTGTACAAGTTCAGGGATTTCTCCAAAAAAATCACCACAAGAATGTTTTGAAATACTGCCGATGAGATGCCAGAAGAAACTCCCGAAAAAATCCCTAGAGGACTGTCTACAAACTCCTGAAGAATACCTATAGAAACGCCAGAAGGAATATCTCAAGGAATGTTTGAGAACTTTTCATAGAATCTTAAGAATCTTCTGTCACTTTAGTTGGCCCTTAAAAATTTAGCTCACATCGAAGAACCTTTCATATATTCTGTTAAATTAACAACGCGAATCAAACCCAGAACAAAGATTATTGTATAGGAAAGCGGAGGAACACAATGAAAGTAGAATTGGTAAAAAGTTGGATCTTGAAATGTACACATATAATAAATTTGAGGTTTTTAAGTGGACAATCAATTCTCAAAAAATCTTAAAAATCTTTGCTTATCCCAAAAATCTGTAATCTTTACATACAGATATCTGTATGAAAAAAAAATGAAAAAAATTTGTGTCGGTCTAGATAAATCTGTGCATGTGGCAACCCTGACCCATAAATTATTTTTCCAAGCTTTTCCTCTTATTTCAATTATTAACTTTCATCGTAATCTGCATAAAATTAATTCTTTGATCCACATTTCACCTGTGAGCTACGTAGCATTGAACAATAACATTAAACACGTTAAAGCACCCTTTGTTCGTTTTCAGCTCACACACTCGTGCCCATCGTTTGGCTGTGGTGGTTAAGGCACGTTCCATGTTTTATGCAAATAAATATCCTACCCACCGAGAGTTGAGTCCACACGGACAGTTCATTAAAATTTTATTAAATTTCCAACCACCCGTACCTGCCGGCTCCCGATTGACAGCGTGGTAGAAATTAAAACTGAAAAAAAAAACTAACAGAATGATGCCGTTAAACAGAGCACAAAGCAATTCGCGCTAAACATCGTCAATGAGGTTTATTAAGTAATGAGAATTACTGGTTTGAGACCAACGAAGATTACCCGTTGGAAATTGTTATGGCCACTTTTTTGTACGTTGTTGTCTTCGTAACTGTGAGAGCGGATACATTGCGCTGCGGTTCTACACTACTTTCATACACACAAGACCTTCCGAAAAAAGTAAACACCAAACAGCTCAGAAAATCACAGTCCTTTTACCGTAGGGTAATCTTGGCTCCCTGGACAACTAATACTAACTTTTCAAATAACCATCCACAAAACATCATTAGAAAACCTACCAGACGTGACTAGCCGACGGAAATGTCCCAAAAGTTTCAAACTTCTCTCCCATCATCCTTGACAGCAAAGCTAATTAATTACCAGCAGGCTATTATGTGCCATTTGTCAGTTTACTTAACTCCCAATTGCTTTTATTTTGCTCGGGACAATACAAAGCCAACCACCCAGCTCCTCATCCCCCGCCACCTGGTTCGGCCGGAAATCATAACAACAAACGCAAACATGATGGTGGTCACGTTCCCTTTTTATCACTTTTTCATACACTCACGCACACATGGTGTTGTCGACCTTAAACTTGGCAGTCAGTATTCCCACCCACCGTGTCTTGCTTTTTCTTTTTCTCGTCCCTCGTCATTTCGGTCCTAGGTGGGATTGGTCCCTTTTATATGCCCATGTCGTTCGCACTGTCCGTGACCCAAACTGTCATTAAATTAGATCCTGACTATGACAGGTTCGACCTGACATCGGCAAAAGCGTGCGTGTGAGCGACGTAGGTTGGTCTTCCGCTTCCCGTTGGCGACGATAAATATGATGATGGTGAAAGGGATAGACAAGGTGAGAGACGATGGGACGATAGGAGTCATCATTTGTCGTTACATTTTTTTTTATTTGTGTCAGTCGGGGTTTCAATGCTGGAGCCTAGATTGGGGATTGGTTGAGCAGGTCAGCAAGATGAAGGGTATTTTACTGAACGTCGGTAGGAGCAATCTGCACCAGGGGGAAACTTTCAGGAAGTGGCAGATGATGGCGGTGCAATACATGGCTACTTTTATGTGCTATAGGATCTTCACTCACTGACGGTACACGGCTGGGCTGGGTGTAACGAGTAGAGGTTGAAAAACTTTTAATACGGGAAAAGTATTTTTTTTATTCCGCAAGGTTAATCATAGAGTGAATCGTTATTCATTATAAGGGAGTCAATATAATTAACCATATGATAACCAAACAGGGCACTCATAGATCATAGGAAACCTATAAGAATAATGTGATTTTTCAGTTGTACGTGCTCAATTTATCTTTGGGTTTTTAAAGTTATTCAGTGGAACATAAAACACATATATTAAAATGAAGGCATTAAAATCAATCGTCAAAATTTTCAATGTACTGTTTGCTTCATAGATACATAAACCGTGTCCAATATTTTATCAAACAAATTCAAAATTCGATTATTTCACAAAAGTTATTCGGATTTATTGGCAATTGTTTTTATTGAAACGTAATATAAAATGGATCAACTACAACATATGTCTGGAATAACACCGCCTTTAACCTTTTTGACCATCTTCAAACGTGTTTTAAAAATCGCAAGCGGCCCGCATGACTTCCATCGGCATTTTGTCCCAAATTCAAAGGAAACAACTTTGAACTGGGCAAAAGTAGATACCTTGTGCTCATTTATTTTTGACAGGATGTATGACCATCCAAAATAATCCAAGGGGTTTGAATCTGGTGACCTAACAACAACAAAACTACTGGTAAAGTGGTGAACTAAAAACAACGCTGTATGAGAAGGCTCTGTGCTGCTGAAAAACATAGTCATCCTTCCCGTACATTCTTTGTAAGATTGGCTTGACGACATTCTGCAAAACTTTCGTTTTATAATATAAAGCGTCGATCTTACCGGTAACTTGCCGTGCTTGCAAATAGCCCTCTACCCCAACCCCTCCCCCTTCCTCCCCTAACCATCGCGGAAGCGGTGCTTTGGAACCGTGGAATGTTTCTATCGCTATCTGAGATGTACTTAGACCAGACAGGTTGTTTTGGACATTGTGAGACTGCTGCAGAAGAAATAACGTTTCATCGGAAAATACAAAGTCTCGTCCAGCCTATATTGATCGCGGCGGAGTTGCTCTTTCAATCCTATTCTTCTTGGAACATTCCGATTTTCGAATCTCAGTGAACTTTACGTTTGTTGAAAGCTTTACATCCCAGTTCTTGTTGAGGTACTTTGTGCATGGTCGATTTCCGAGACATTAAGATCAGCGGCCAATGTACGTACAGAGCGTTGTAATTTTCGTCGAATCCGTTCCCGGACGGTCATAATCACTAGTTCTGTCCTAGCTGAACGTTTTCGGCCGGATCATTTCCGGTCTTCCAACGAGGAAGTCTCACGGTAATTATGCGTTTTTACTCCCAGATGCTTCAAACTCTTGAAAATAGCGCCTCTTCTTCCAAAACCTGTTTTATCACCACAGCATGAAATTCTTTCCTTTTTGGTGAAAAATGGACACTGAATGAAAATAATCGAACAGAAATTTCAATAGTTTGTGTAAATCGCAGTGCCAAATTACATCATCACATAGATGTGTATGAACCACCTACGACGAAATTAAAAAGTAATGTATGAGTAGATATTGGACACAGTGTA
>JAHHFK020000259.1:0-35026 GCA_024533555.2 Aedes koreicus
GCCTTCCGGTCGTTGCCATCCAGGGTGAGATAGGTCTCGTCGTCCATCACCACCGCCACGTCGCGATTTGCCGGGAAAATCGAGTTGACCATCTTATTCAGCCTCTGCTGCTGCGCCATTGCCTGCAGCTCCGAAACCAGTGGACGCGACTTCCGCTTCCTGACATGTATGTTCATGTTTGCCAGGTACTTTTTCACTGTTTGGCAGGTTGAACCGACCTCCCGGTCAAGCGCACGCAGCGACGTAGCCAGTTTTCCCTCGGTCTTCCTCTTCAGCATCCTTTGGAGCTTCTTGTCGCTCAGCGTCGTTGGCCGTCCGGAACCGGGCTTTTTTTCGATGCTCTGATTGTTGTCTAATAGTGCCAAGATGCCAACGTTTTCAAGAACAAACCACAAATCTATACCTTCTCAAGGAATACTCGACCTGTCTCCAGTAAACCTCTTTCATCTTTATTCACCCTGAAAGTGAAACACAAAAAAAACTCCTGAATCGAAACGAATCAACCCAAAGACGCAAACGCAACAATGAAAAGGACAGCGTTCTTTTGTTCTACTCATAGTTCCACAGTTTGGTTAAACACAAAACGAAAAAAACTACTCCTAGTTAAACCAACTTGACGTTTTTTCCAAGTTTTTTTTTATTCATTTTCAAATCGGAACCGTTCATACTTCAATCTGTGCTGATAATTCTAGTGTTATCACTCAACTTAGTCATCTTAATCGTAAAAGGTTTACTTATGTTTTTGACAAATTTTATAAGTTTTGTATTACGTTTTGCTCGTTTCCTCTAATAGAGATGCCGTATTATAAATTAAACAAAAAAAAAAATTCTTTACACAAAATGAAACATTCACATTAGATTCAAACTTTTGCGGATGGGGAAACGAAAAAGGATACAGTGCTCAGGAGATCTTCCCTTAGGGTCACACAAAGGGAAAAAGGTAGAGGTAAATAGGATAGTAGAAAGGTATCTAAAATCTAAACCTGCAATATAGCATAATACACATACATAATTAGTATACAACTAAAATCGTAGGCGAATGGATAGAACGAACTTTCTTTCTAATCCAGTTCGCCGGGAGCGATTTATTTGGACGTTCCGGAACCGCTGGGGTAGCTCGGCGTTGGTTGTCCCGGTACCGAGAACGTCGGTCGGAAGTTGGCAAAGTTGGCCGCTGCAGCAGCGGCCGCAGCAAATCCAGGTAGGCTTGTGCCTTGGAAACCGGCCGGGAATTGCGTGAGGGGCGCTGTTTTTCGAAGGAAGAAAAAAAAATTAAAGCTTCCATTTGGTGAGAACAAAATTTACAACTTACGATTTGGCTGCACGGTGTTTCCAGTGGCCGCCAGGCGGGACAAGATCGACCGTTCGGACATTTGCAGCCGTTGAGCAACGGGTGGAATGCGGGCCAGGGTGGCCGGTAGACGCGAAACATCGCTCTTCATGTCCGACAAGAGCTCCTCCAGTTGATTTAGGACCTTGTGCAGGACGGCATTGGCCGGTTTGTTTCCGGCCAGAGATTCCTTGCTCAGATGCTGGTGGGATTCAGCAAGACACTCGACTTCAGCGAAGCGAGCGTTCAGTGCCATTGCCGGATGGCTAGCGTCTTGAGCCAGATTCAGAACCGCAGCCCGTCGAAGCTGCTCCTCGATGACCAATGACTGTTCCAGAAGCTTGAAGCGACGAGCGAGGAATTTGTTCTTGATTTCCAGGAAGTTACCCTTGCCGACGTCCATCTTGAAGGGTTCATTGATGATTGCGAAACGGATGTCGTTCTGAATATCTTGCCAGCGTCCGTAGCCGTGAGTGACAATACCGGCCAGCAGCCAGTAATCATGACGACGGTGCCAGATTTCGTATTCCCTTCCAGGTACGGCTGCCTTTTCTTCGTTGATCCAAAGGGTATGCAGTTCCGTGAATCCTCCATCGGCAATGTTGAACATAAACTGCCGCTTGTGAACTTCGATTGGTTCCGGCTTACTGGCCGGTTTCTTGATATCGTCGTCATCATCTTTGACAATCACAACATCATCGTCATCGTCATCAATCGCAATTGGTTTGTCCTCTTCCTTTTTGTCCGATGTGATTTTGACGTCATCGTCATCAGTTTCGTCCTTCTTGGCATCCGCTAAGGCGGGAGTTTCACGTTTGCTGTCTTCCTCCTTAGGTTTCTCAGCCTTGACATCGTCCTTGGAATCTTCCGATTTGACATCATCACCTTCCGGCTTCTTCTCATTTGACGATTCCCCTTCCTTCTTGACATCTTCCTCGGATTTCGCCTCTACGGATTCAGACTTCTGTTCGGCTTTTTTGTCGTCTTCCTGCTTGTCGCCTGCAGCTTCCGATTCTTCCTTCTTAACGTCTTCCTTCTTATCTTCTGTCATCTCTTTCTTTTCCTTATCTTCCGTTGAAGTACTAGTATCGTCTTCTTTGTCCACCGGCGTCGGAGCAGGGCTAGGGGCAGCGCTGGTCGCAGGAGTAGCACTGGTGCTAGTCGTTGCCGACTTCGGAGTCTCACTGCTAGCATCGCCTATCGCAGACTTGACCGGCTCGCACGGCCTCTTGATCAATTCCGGCATACTGTAGTAGCCATTGATGTGCTCAAACTCCTGCACCTTCTTACGGATCAAAGACATGACACCGATTCTAGTCAGCACATGTTGCCGACTAAGACCTTCCCGTGGTACTCCATCGGCAAAGGTTTCCGCATTATCTGCACCCGGTTCGCAGAGATGTCTCATGAAGAGCGAAACGTAGGCCTTGAAGTTTCGTTCGGATTTGCCTCGCAAATCCCGTACCAACCACTGTGAGTTGAAAGCATCCTGAGGAGGCATTCCGTAGCGCATGATCGCATTCAGGAAACTCTTCCTCTGGCGAGCGTTGAATCCGAGAACCTCGATGTTACCACCGACACGCGCCAGCAACGGCGGTAGAGGACGATTGTCTCTCTCGGCTTGATTGCGCTCGATTCTTCGCTTGCTACGACGATTCAAATCTCCGTCCTCGTCATCCTCATCGCCCTGGTCATCGGAATTTCCAGAGTAGTCCGAGTTGTAATCCGAAACATTTTCCTGCCAAGTTGAATCTTCCTTGACGGGATCAGCTTGTACCACGCCTCCATCAGTGTAGTTAACCTGCTTGCGGACTCGCTTGCCCTTTCCCAGTGTTCGCGAGAGATCTTCCTGGTGTTGTTCGTAGTGGTGTCGCAGCAGTTTGACCCAATAAGCGGGATCCGAATTCTCTGCATCCTGTTTGATGATCTCCGTATCGACTTCCTCCTCGATGTCTTCCTTCGTCGAATACGAGGCAACCTTGAACGACGACAGATACTCGTTCGCCCAGTTTTCCTTCTCTTCCACACCTTTGTTGGATCGATCCAGCAACTCGGCGACTGCCTTGTCATCGTAATGGATAGCTTCTTCGTCCTTTCCATCTTCCTTGAACAACTCCTCGGTACCGAAGCGAAGAATATCATCCAACTCCTGTTTAGTGAAGTTGGTGCCCTTTCCACCCATTCCTGGACGTACCACTAAATGGGTTAACATCATCTTTCGCTTGGCGACTTGCGTAACTCGTTCTTCCACGGAATTCCTCGTCACGAATCGATAGATCATAACCTTGTTCGCTTGACCAATACGATGAGCACGGGAGAACGCTTGAATATCATTGTGAGGATTCCAATCCGAATCGTAAATGATGACTGTATCGGCCGTGGCCAAGTTGATACCCAAACCGCCGGCTTTGGTGGACAGCAGAAAGCAGAACTGTTGTGCACCTGGAGCATTGAACCTGTCAATCGCTTCCTGGCGCAACGTTCCCGTGATGCCACCATCGATACGCTCGTACTTATATCCAAATCCTTCCAAGAAGTCCTCCATAATGTCCAACATCTTCGTCATCTGCGAGAAGATCAAGACACGATGTCCTTGTTCCTTCAACTGCTTCAGCATCTTCTCCAGCAGGACCAACTTTCCGGCCGCTTTGGTCAGTGCCTGTGTTTCGTAGCTTCCTCCGGGACCAAGGGGAGCCTCCTCAGAGGCCGATGGAAACAGATACGGATGGTTGCAGCACTTCTTCAGATCCATCATGATGTTGATCAGCGAACATGCCCCGCCGCCACCCCTCGGGTTCAGCGCTTCGAAGTTACGGGTCAGGATGTACTTGTAGTATTTTTTCTGCAGCGGCGACAGCTCGACACGAACGATGAACTCCGACTTGGTTGGCATGTTCTTCAGGACGTCCGCCTTCAGACGACGCAGCATGTGCGGACCCAACATTTCGTGCAATTTTTTCACCTAACGGAGGGGGAGAGGGTGGACGTGGGAGGAGAACAGATGGTCAGTAATTTTGAAATCAAATGAATAATGGGAAACTGACTGGTTGTTAGTGCGATCGAATCTGACATGCCGAGGTTGGGAGGGGAAGTATTCCGTGTCCGAAAGGACTTAAGACTGAAACCGATTCTTGGCAGTACTCTGAGGCAATCATATAAGCTACCGTTTGTATCGATTCTAAATGCCAATGACAATCTTTTCCCGGGAAGAGCTTGTATTTCTGGGGCTAATTTTTAAGAAACTTCCCAGGCGTCTCCCTTAGCTTAGTCAGCGGGTTCGATGCCCGGTCTGGTCTAGGAATTTTTCGTGAAGGAAAATTTCTCGACTCCCTGGGCATAGTGTATGGATTGCAATGGCCACACAACCATTCTAATGCAAAAATGGTACCTGGCATTGAAAGCTCCCAATCAATAACTGTGGAAGTGCATTTAGAACACCTAGGGAAACTGCCCCCATATTAATCTCATTGTTCCTATATTCATCCTACGGTGAATCAAACAATTGGGCAGTTGAAGGATCGGTTTCGTTTTCTAATAATGTTTGCTTACGTTAAATAACTACAACAAACATTACTAACTAATCAAGTAGGATGAATTGCAAAGTGATGAGATTAATATAGGTACATCTTCCTTAGTTGAGAGCAAGCAATAAGCTAATTGTGAAAGCAATAAGTTTAAAACGCTAAGAAAGATTTTAAGAAATTTTACGAACAAATCTGATTGGAGCAAAGATGCAAAAGAAAAATCAAAACAGAAGAGCCATCGCAAATCCGGTACAAGTAAGCAGCAAGAGACTTCCGGGAAGAATCGGATGACACGTTCTAGAAAACCATCACTCCGGATGAACCTTTCGACTCAGCCAGGGCAATCCCCGAAGAATATTAACCTTAATCTCCCCTTCCCAAATTGTTCCATAATGTAACGGTTAGCACCCAGCTTCGATCACTCAACAATAATCGTCGAATAAATCACACCACCTACCTGATCCTCCTTGTTGATATCGGCAAATTCCGCCTGGAACGTACTCAAGTCGTTGAACTTGTTCTTGTTCAGGAAGTTCAGCAAATGGAACAACTCCTCCAAATTGTTCTGCAGCGGTGTACCCGTCAGCAGCAGCTTGTAGTTGATGTTGTAGTTCGACAGCGTCTTGAAGAATTTACTCTGGTTAGATTTCAGCCGATGCGCCTCGTCGACCACCAGTGCGGCCCAGTCAATCGAACCAAGACAGGCGGAATCGAACGATACCATTTCGTAGCTGGTTAGCAGCACGTTGAACTTCAGAGTGCTAGCTCGAATCTTCGAGGCTCGTCCACCTCGCACGGCACCCTCCTCGAAGGACAATTCGTGTTCTCGGATGATCGCTCGCGAGTCTTTGTCCCCGACGTATGTGATACAGTAAAGATCCGGAGCCCACGTTTCAAATTCACGTTCCCAATTGATGATGGTAGAGAGCGGGACAGCCACCAGGAAAGGTCCCCGGCAGTGGCCTTCCTTGTATAGCGAATAGAGGAATGTCGCCGTTTGAATGGTCTTACCTAGACCCATCTCATCGGCCAGGATGGTATCGGTTTCATTGGCCCAAGAGTAACGCAACCAGTTGATACCTTCCAGCTGATACGGATGCAGCCTCATTCCAGTGTCGTCCAAATAGGTTGGTTGCACTTCGTACTTCCGCTTAAGATCCGTGGTTGGTTTATCTGGCGGGGGCGTGTAACGTCTCGGTCCTATACGATCATCGTCCTCAAGCTCTTTGGTTCTCGATTTGCGACCTTTCTTCTTGTTCTTCTTGCTACTACTACTGCTGCTCATTTCGTTGTTGCAATTTGCACGCAGATCTAGATAATACTCGACAGCACTCTTCAATCCGGGAATTTCGTCGTCGTCCTCTTCCCATGTGGCCTGATCGTAAGGCAGCTCACGCCATTTGACAAAATACAACGTTCGCCCGTCGCGCATGGTTCGATGATTGATGACTCGATTAACCATCAACCATTCCGGTTTGACACCATACTTGTAGTACTTCTCTTCCAACTCCGAATCGTCACGATCACCTTCACGCATCTTGAGAATACGCTTATAACGACCGTCTTCCTCGTCCAACATTTCCTCGAGCTTCGGAGGTTCCTCCATATCGTACTTCCGAATGTAGAAACGGTACATCAGTGGATGATAGACATCCAACTGCAATTCCGTGATCCAATCACAGTGCCAGTAGGACATGTCGGCAAATTTAACAAAATACTCCCTACGCCGGGATGGTACTGCCTTCGAAGTCGATGGTTCGTTGGGATCAATCGGTTTGTCCGTCCAACGCCAAGTAAGAATCTTCTGTACCTTGTAGGAAATCGGAGGACAACTGCACCGAGGACAACGCCAGTCACCGTCGGGAATGTCGTCCAGAGGCGGTGTCAAACAGAACGTATGATAAGCGGATGGGCAACTGTCGCAACAAAGCATCTCTCCACCATCCTTGCAGACTCGACAGAACTCCTGATGCTCGTCGTCATCATCGTCGGCCGGACCCTCGGCTTCACAAGTCGGGCAAGACCACTTCCCCTCAGGAGTGTCTTCCAGTTCCGGATCTAAGCAAACCAAATGGTAAGCCTTCGGGCAAGTATCGCAAAGGATGATTTCGCCTCCCTGCTGGCAGACTTCACAGTAATCCTGATGCTCGAACTCCCCATCCTCGCCCTCTGCTCTACTCTTTTTTGAACGACCCTTCTTCTTGGATTTGTTACCGATCTTGGTTTTGGCCTTCTTGCGAACTGGTGGATCAGCGCCTTCCGCTAGTGCAGTGGAGTCATTGTCGGTTTTATCCTTATCCTTGTCAGCTTTTTCCTCCGACTGTTGGAGCATCTTCTCGAATTCGGCGTCCGAGTCCCGTTCCGAACCGTTGCTCGCATCCGGATCCTCGTCTGAGCTGGCGTTCTTCTTCCTACCGAACTTGATCTTCAGCGTCGGTACCTTGGGCTTTTTGCCTTTCTTAGCACTTGATGCGCCCTTTTTGCTCTTCTTCTTGCTTCGCTCTCGCTCCAGTTCCTCCTCATCATCATCATCGTCGTCGTAGATCATATCATCATCTCTCTTTTCGATCTTTGCCCTTGAACGACTAGACTTTGGAACATATTCTGGAGATGGTGGAGGTTCGTCTTCTTCCTTTTCCTCCGTTTCTTCGTTCTGCAGGTTTGGGTTCTCTTCGCTGAACTCTCTCCACTTGGGCGGTATCAACATCATGAGCTTTGACATCGGAGCCTTGGGGTTCTCCTTCTGTAAGATTGGCCTCACATGCTGCATGAACGCCTTGTAGGTCAACAAGTTGTCATAGTCCTCGTCAGAGTACTCTATCTTGACATCGGTCAGATTGAACGTACTGCAAACCTCCTCGAGGGACGGCATGTTAAAGTCCGCGTCGACCTTTTTGTCTTCCTTCTTCTCGTCCTTGCCCTTCTTCTTTTCGCGCGAGCTTCGCTTGGGCCTCTCGTAATCGGAATCCACAGCGACGGCTCCTCCGTCGTCACTCTGCCGGACGTCGCTTTCCTCCCCGCTCTCATTCTTCTTTCGCTTCTTCTTCTTGCGATTCTTGCTCTTCTCTTCACTCCGAGCCTTGCGCTTTTTACCCTTCTTGCTCTTCTTGCTACGGTTGTCCTCCGGCTCGTAGTCTTCGTCCTCGTCCTGAGCTAGGGCTATGCTCTTCAACGCTTCGTCTTCGGAGTTCTCCTCCGCAGCCAGAGAGGTGTCAGCACCCGTCTCGTCTACGCCTGCCTCCTCCTCTGGAATTGGGGGGGAAGATAGATGGAATTTGATTAGTAAACTTACAGTTGTAGGTAAGGATAAGTAAGTAAGGCTGACCTGTTGGAGAATGATTCAAGAAATAAACTCTTCGAGTCCGAAACATGCGATTGAGTCGTTACGAGGATTTGTCGCGAATTTACAGAAGGCAGACCTCCTTTAATTTTAGATGTAATGTCATAATCCTGAACTAGATTAAAGAGATGCAAAATCTCACTACACCACACTAACAAGAGTCATCAGCTTAGCAATTTACAATCCTTAACCAGGAATGATTGTCATGCGTGATAAGGAAAACCATGGCCAGTGACAAGCGAAACGACCGAAAAACTACAAAGCATCGCATACCAGTTGAGCAATTCAACAAAGATTTTTCATTAGGGCCTAACTGACAAACGTAATCAATGGCTTCTTCCGTAAATTTCTGGTGGCACAGAGGCTACCGATGTAAGCCTCCAATTCTATCGGATAGGTGAACTCTTCCTCTTCGAAATGACCGTGTTGGATTGTTTAGGCGAGTTTTCAATGACGAGAAATTCGCGCAAAAAGCCATTGTTTACGTTTGTCAGTTAGGCCCTAATGAAAAATCTTTGTCGAATTATGTAAGTTAAAAACATAGCAAGCAACATCAAGCACCAGAGGCGACAAAAGTTTAACCGGGGCTACCCCATATGACATAAGGTCGTTTGGCATAAAGGCCGTTTGGCATAATGACCATTTGGCATAAAACAAAGAAAATGTTAAAAACATTACGATCATTTGGCATAAATATCGGAAAATAAAAGCAGCTTCAGGTTCAGTTGGCATAATTAATTTTTTTGGCATAACTTGGACGTCCTGGAGGGTGACCCGGGCATGGGTCATCGGCTCCGGGACTTGTAATTTCTTTCACCCTTCTTAGAGTGGCCGACCAGCTAGGGCCCCAGTACGGCCTGTTACTCTGCCGGGTCCGGGACTTGGGATTTTTTTCCAAGTCTTGTTCCACCCAGCCCAGCGTGGCCGACCCGCTTCCACCGCACTACCAATCGGTTATTATGCCAAATGACCACTTGGATTAACGTTTGCATTGGAAAAAAAATGGACTTTTTTCGAATGGTGATAAAAAAACTTAGACAGATAATTGCTTTTGATAAATTTCCCATGGAAGGTAATTATTTAAGCTTACTAGCAAAAAAATCTACGCCCCCGAGGGCCGCCCGGCAGTTAACCGGAACATTCGCCATGGCGGACGAAAACATGCGTGTAGGCATGTGTTTGAGTTCTTTCTTCGTTTTATTTATGAATTTCTCCTCAGTTTTCGCGGCAAAATTGTTGGAGTAGATCTTACGCTTCAGGTTGGCCAGAAATTCTCGATGGGACGCAGCTGGGGGACGTTGGGCGGGTTCGCCGACTTAGGTACCACATCGATATTTAGCCGCTCCATCTCCTCCAACGATCGCTTCGAGTAGTGGGCCGACGCCAGATCCGGCCAGATCACCGCGACATCCCTTTCTCGCTGATTGTCAGCCACAGCAGCACCTTCTTGGGGAACATGGTGTGTGAAATGAACTTCACCTCGGAGCTCACTTCCTTCGTGGGGGAAGTAAAATACGAAGTGCCCGTTGCCATCCAGGGCGAGATATGTCTCGTCGTCCATCACCACCGCCACGTCGCGATTTGCCGGAAAAATCGAGTTGACCCCATCTTATTCAGCCGCTGCCGCTGCGTCATTGCCTGCAGCTCCGAAACCAGTGGACGCGACTTCCGCTTCCTGGCATGTATGTTCATGTTTGACAGGTACTTTTTCACTGTTTGGCCGGTTGAACCGGCCTCCCGGCCAAGCGCGCACAGCGATGTAGCCACTTTTCCCTCGGTCTTCCTCTTCAGCATCCTTTGGAGCTTTTTGTCGCTCAGGGTCGTCGGCCGTCCGGAACCGGGCTTTCTTTCGATGCTGTGATTGTTGTCTAATAGTGCCAAGATGTTGTAGATGCCGGAACGGGCGTATCCGGCGTCCACAAAGTGCCGCACGATGTCCGTTATCGACGCGACGGGGTGCCGTTCTTTGAACGCGAACACTTCTGAACGGAGTTGTCTAACTGTTGTTGCCATCACGGTTAGAGTTCGACTGATAGAGCTGTCAAATTTTGTCTGCTGACTCACGGGTTACTATGATTGATCCTGCATGGGTAGTTTCGTCAGTGCGGGTGAAGGTAAACCCATGAAAAATCGGCAATTTTGGTTTATTTTTTTTAATGCAAACGTTAGATGTTATTTCAAGAGTGTTATGAGTGTTATGCCAAATGACCACTTATTTGTTTGTTTGTTTGTTTATTTGAAGTATACATCAACAGACCAAGTTTAGGTCCTAATGATGTTAAATAGGAAAAAAATACAATAAGAAACGAGTTCATAACCTCTTAAGTGGAGTCAAAACACAAAAATAAATAAGTAAAAAATAATAATTAAAGCTATACACTATCTTAACTACGTGCGTCAATTGATCTAAAAACGGTAGAAAATCTCCGACGAAGTGCGTTCCGCGTCAGATGGAAATCGAAAATGGACGCCACCCTATTGAAGGTTCGCTGCAACCCGTGAATAGCGCTATTCAACCCATAGTTGGTGCGGCGAAAAGGAAGCCTGAGCATGGAGTTGTGACGCATTGGCCTTGGTTGGACGTTGATGCTAATCTGTTGAAGGATCCTTCCGCAGTCGATTCTTCCTTGTAGCACATCTGCAACAGTTAAAGCTCTACAGACATCTTTACGGACCCACAGAGGCTCCATGTCGACCAACTGACACCGACTTTCGTAGCTAGGAAGACGAAAAGGGTCGCTCCAAGGAAGTCTACGAAGTGCGAACCGAAGAAAACGGCGTTGAATAGATTCGATTCGCTCGGCGCCATTATCATAGCATGGACTCCAGACCGCTGAACAGTACTCCAGTGTCGAACGAACGAGAGAATAATAGAGCGATTTTAGGCAGTGAATGTCGCTGAAGTTCTTCGCAACCTTGCATATAAAACCGAGTGTCCTTGAAGCTTTGTCAACAACATACGATAAATGTTGTGTGTACGTCAGTTTCGAATCCAGCTGAACACCTAGGTCTTTAACGCAATGCGTTCGTTCGATGGTCGTACCGAGAAGATGGTAGTTGAACAGAATTGGTTGTTTCTGACGTGAGAAGATTATCACTGAGCACTTGGCCGGGTTGACCACCAACCGATTTAGAGTACACCAATCAGCAAAGGCATCAACCTGCGCTTGGAGTAAATGGCAATTGGCGGTTGAACAGATTCGCATAAAGATTTTCAGGTCATCAGCAAACGACAGGCGGGGCCCTCCGATAACATAGTGTACGTCGTTGAAGTATAAAAGAAATATCAACGGTCCCAGATGGCTACCCTGCGGTATCCCGGACGGTATCCTTGAACGAAGGTCACCCAAGGCAACTGTCAATTGACGCCCTGTGAGATATGATCGAAACCATCTTAAAAGATTACCACCAACTCCTAGTCTGTCAAGTTTAGCGATCGCGATATCATGATTCAACTTGTCGAAAGCTGCCGTTAAATCTGTGTAGATTACGTCCGTTTGGCATCGAGCGATCATACCATAAGTGATGTACGACGTAAGGCACAATAGGTTTGTAGTTGTGGAACGCCCTGGTGAAAATCCGTGCTGGTCGTCACTTAACAACTGCTTGCAATGTGTAAAAAGTGAGTTCTTAACGACCAGTTCAAAAAGCTTCGATACAGCGCTTAACGATGTGATTCCTCGGTAGTTGTTCCGTGCTGGTTGCTTTCTTTTTAGGGGAACTTTTGAAAGGAAAGCCGGGGGGGGGGACGGGGAATGGGAGGGGGAGGAAAAACAGTGTGTGTGGAAAAGGGACCCGGGGGGGGGGGTGGGGGGGGTTTGGGGGGGGGGGGGGGGGGGGTGGTGGGATGGTGTGGGGGGTGGGTGGGGAGGGGGGGGGGGGGGGGAGAGAGGGTGGGTGTCTCGGGCTAAACCTGGAAATTTCGGGAGGGGGGAATTTTTGTGGGTGGGGGCACCTTTTGTTTTGTGGTGTGTTTGTGGGACGTTTTAGGGAGGCTTGAGGTATGGGCTCGGTGGGCTGTTTGAGTAAAATATTCTTAAAAGGTTGCGGTAAGTTGAGTAATTTTTTTTTAACCAGTTTATTTATTTGTACGGCTCAATCGCGTGAGCTTTACGGAGCCATAAGCAATGTTTGTGGGTTACACACAAAAAGAAACTATTTTTTCAACAAACTATGGTTCTTCTTCTTTCGTGGGGGCGATATAATGTTTGCATCTTCTTGTTCCTTTGCGATTCTAGCTGACTCTTTATGTTTGCTGATCCCCGTTGACATAAATGCGGCGAACTGTATCAACGCTCGATCACGAGTATTCATCTCCTTCGGTTCATCGTTACGAATTTCGGTATCCACTGGCATCATAGCAGCTTCCTCAATTTCTTCTTCCAGCACCTCTAGCGTTTCTGATTCCTTCTCACCTTCAACATCTGATCCTACGGTGGATGTACCTCCGGTTACTGCAGAACCATACGTTGCCTTCAGTCTACCGGTCTGTTCCCTTTCTTGTCGACGCACTTTCGGCTGACTCCGAGCATTCCGCTTGGGACAGGAAGCCATCAGGTGTCCCTCTTCCTTGCAGATGAAGCATTTATCCTTGTTCCCTTGGTAATATATATTTCCCTTCCGGCTGGCAAAGTGCAGCGATGACGGGATTTCCTGCTTCACATCCATGTACGCGCCGCGCACACCAGTGTAGGCGGGTATTCCCAGCTCCGCCGGAAACTTCTCCCGCACGATGCGTTTTACGCGTCCATACTTTGATAACACCGTAACAATCTCCTGGTCGGGAACCTCCGGTGGGAGATCGTATATTCGCACATAGCAGATATGATCCTGGGCATGCGACATGTGCACTTTGACCTTTTTTCCATTCCCATAATGGAATATCAGTTCGTCCGAGTTGGCAGTCAGCGCGTGCAACATCGACCGCTCAGATTTGAACTTGACGAGAAGGGACTTTTCATCTGCTATCCTATACGCAGCTTCAATTTCATCAAGCTCCGCATCCAAGCCTTTCACGAAATTTGCAACTTCGCCTAAGGCTGGTTTATCCGCTCCATTGCCGAAGGTAAACCGCACAGTATTTTTCAACTCGCACATTTCTGCTACCACAAAAGCGACCGGGTTGATGAAAAAAGAACAATGCAAATTGATTACAATGCCGTAGAGAAGAAAGCTATCGCGAACAAAACTATCAACCGTCCCAATCGAAAGCACGACTCATGAATATGAGGCGGGACCAACGGCTTTTCTACCCTTCCGAAGGAAGACGTGACCAGATTTTTCGCCTCAGAAAAACCACCGACGTCGACTGCGATTGAACCCAGACCCACTGGGGTGCCAAGTAGCAGTCGCGCTTAAACTCTACACCATCGACGCCGGCAAATATGGAAAATATGATCAAGTTCATTTCGATCTAAATCTACAGGACTAAGGAGTGTATCGAAAATAAGCTATTCACAAACTTTCTTTCAAATTATGTTGAAAACCGATATTTTATTCATACAAAAAATTGATCCTTTATTGTACGGAGTTAAACTTGAACATAATGAAGACCGGTTAATTTAAGTTATTAATACATTTTTTCTATGGGGTTGGGGGGGGCATTTTGGTGGCTTTTTTGACTCTGGTTCTGGCCTGTTTGAAATGGAAAATGATGTTGTTGGGATGGGGACGATAGCATTTTTTTAGAATTATGTGACCGAATTATAAATTGATCTTTATGGGTTTGGGGATTGTATTTGTTTTGGGGTTGGGGGGGCTTTTTGGTGGAATTTTTTGACTGGGTGCTTGAGCCCTCTTCACGATTGCCCAGTAACGTTCGATGGGTCGAAGCTGAGGGCAATTTGGTGGATTGATATTTTTCTCAACGAAATCTATACCCTTTTCCGCAAGCCAATTGAGAGTGGTTTTGGCATAGTGAGCCGACGCTAAATCCGGCCAAAACAGTGGAGGTGTACTATGCTTCTTATATAAAGACAAAAATCTCTTCTGGAGACACTCAGATCGATAGATTTCCGCATTTATAGTTCCGGTAGTGTAAAAAATGGTTGACTTCAAACCACAGGAAAATATTGCTTGCCATACCAGTACCTTTCGACCGAATTTCTCCACTTGAATCGACCTGTCCGCATCGCTCACATCCTCCCCAACGACGGCAGTAAAGTATTGTGGACCTGGAAGGGTTTTTGAGTCCTCCTTTACACAGGTCTCATCGTCCATCAAAACGCATGCATCCGGACGCTGCAAAAGACGCGAATACAATTTCCGGGCCCTTGTTGCTGCTCGCTTCTTCTGTTCTGCACTTTGTTTCGAGATTTTCTGCTTCTTGTAGGTCTTCAGGTGGTTTCGCCTCTTGATACGCTGGATCATTCCGACACTCGTTCCTGCTTTTTTGGCCAAATCAGTATTGACATTGATTTGTTCTTCATGATTAGAGATACCACTTTCTGCTCCAGTTTCGGGTTGGAAGAACCGGGTTTTCTGCCTCTTCCTGGTGTTCCCCAAACTTATTAATGATGGTTTTAACACTCGCATGATGAATTCCAAACCGCTTCGCCAATTTTCGCATAGTAATACCCTTCTCACTTAGCCATGTGTCCAGAACCTTAATTTTCACTTCCTTTTCAATACGCGACATTTTGAAAACGCAGAATTTGAACCGCACAAAAAAGTTAACAAAAGAAAGCTGACAGTCAAACGCACAGCATGCAGTGTTCAGAGCATAAAAAACCATCACAAATACATGCGTACAACGCAAATGTATGTGGATAGCTTATATTCGATACACTCCTTATCAACGAATATCAGCTTTCCCCGCCGGTGGACGTGTTCAAGGGAAACGTATGAAGACACGAAAGACAGCATCGTGAGTCATAAATGAGTAGTCTGCGATAGTCTGTTGATTCCTCGTAAGGATCTTTCAAAATTGTAGGGATCGAAGAAATCTTTTAAATTAGATGTAAAAAGAAAATTTTATTCCACTCATCCTATCAAGCCGTCTTTCAGTTTCGATAGGTTATGGGCCCAGCCAAACGGGCATAAGGGGCTATGCATAAACCACGTAGACTTTTTTGGGTGGGGGGGGGGGGTCTACGCTGCATACAAAATATCAAAAAATTGTATGGAGAAAAGTCAACGAGGGGGGAGGAGGGTCTGAGATTTTCAAAAATAAGTCTACGTGGTTTATGAACCGACCCTAACTAGAAGCAGTACGTTTTTTCAAGAATATTTTCTGCTGGAAGCGTGCCGGGATCGGGATCAAGCAATGCGGCTTGGGATCGCCGAGTCGTGCAGACGGTTGGAAGCAGTGCAGTCCTGCCGGTGGAGAAACTAAAGGGAAGAGAAAATTACGTCACGTGGGCGTTCTCGACGAAGACGTCCCTCATCCGAGAAGGTGCGTGGAGTGCGGTGGAGCCACGAGAAGGTGTTTTGGGGGATGAAGACGCGACGCTCAGGGCGTTGGCTACCATCTGTCTCAGTTTGGAGAAGGTCAACTGCAGTTTGGTGCTGGCCGCAAAGGACGCAAAAAGGCGGGGAAATGCTGAAAAAGGCTTTCCAATATGACGCCTCACTACGATTTGGCTGGAAAGTTTTAAACAACCGATGCTATGGTTTCAACGAGCCACAAACTGGTGGAGATGAATTTTGCTGTTAGCAACGAGTTGTTGGCTTCGTTGCTATTGATGGGACTGCCGAAGTATTACGCTCCCAAGGAAGCATTCAAGCTTGGTCAGCCGACGCAGTCAAAACCAAAATTCTGCAAAACGTCAAGCTGAAGCAGGGACCGAAACAAACGAAAGGGTGATTTATGTCAGTGACATAACTGCAAAGTTGACGTAGGACTGCTTGTTGATGTGAACAAATTGATGTCATCGAATTAATAAATTTCTAGAGGAAAGGCTTGTAAGATGGAACAGGATCCGTTTTTTGCTCGTAACATGTATAATTTTTATGTTTTCGCGGATCCAAAGACATCTTTCGAAAGAGGAACTAAAAGGCTTCAACTTTGCCCAAAGAACTGATTATTTATAGTCTTAAAAAAAATTATGGCCTATTTTCGAACTCCTATTGCTATTTTAATTATGCCAACACTTTCGAACAATGAAACCTGGTAGAGCTAAATCGAATGAGTGTATTCACTCCAAATGCAAATGAAAATTGAAGAATACTAAAATAAATGAGGTTAACACTTGTGTTGTCGCTGTGTATGTCAAAAGTGGCGCTGTTCCATCTTACAAGCCTTTCCTCTACTATATTTTATTCAGTCTGTGTGAGGCTTTTCTATTGGTTCTTCACGAAAATTGATAGAAACTGCAGTTCGGGTCGAATTAACTGTTGATAATATTTCGTTTGTTGAATGTCCAACGGGCTTGTAAGTATTAAATGGATCCTGTGTTTAAATTTACATTGAACATAGAGCGGATTACAACGAACAGCTAACCTAACACCCAGTGGACCAGTATGGACATTTTCGTTTTGCGAGAATTTCCACTGGCTAGAGCGGGAATCGAACCCTCACTTCACGTCAATCACTTAAACAACGAGTGACGCCGCTAACCGCTTGACCACAAAGATGACGTGGGCGATTGCTTTGGCAATTTTCTCCGGGACGCGGCTTTTAAGCAACGCCATGTTGAACAGTGCGTGGTAATGAAAATTTCGAAAAGCTCAAGAAAAATTTCAATCAAACATACTCTTTAATCGGTAAATTGATTTGATCGTCCTGAAAAGGACGGATTTTAGTTGTTTACGGATGGAACATGGTTCGCGATTGAAATTATCAGTCTTCTTGGGCAGCAGGACGTTTGGAAGGACACCACTCTGTGAAATGGTCACATCGGAGAAATTTTTTTTCAGCTCCTAGTTGTTGCAGATGGCCAGCTGCAGGTGACGTGGGATGATTCTGGTCTTCTTGTTTTCACGGGCGGCGTTTATTACCAACGTGCCCCCCGAACACGTCTGTCGCATACGGATGCACATCGAGAACTGAAGGTTGGTCGCCGACCAATGGTCAGTCGTCCCCACATGTTTCATAATCGCTGGCACGGTAACTGTGGCAGTATGAATCAATCAGAGCGTGGCGCAAATATGATGTCATTTTTGACCAATAGCTTTGTACGTTTAAAATTTTTCATTTAAGTACTTTTGAATTAGTTTAAACAAATGTAATGAATTAAGGTAGCATCAGAGATTCAGCTTTGATGTGCTACCTTTCGAATGAAATACGTATTATAAAATTTCTATGGGCCAGAGAGGAGATATTATCGTTCAAAATCTTCAAACCCGCGTAGCGCTTTCGATTTAAAAAAATAAATTAGAACGGCGCCCCTATGCAGGAATAAAAAAGAGAGACGTGTCCTACGTGAAAACAGCAGCGATGAGGGAGCGTCTTACAGCGGCGAGCAGCACCACAGGCGTCGCAAGAGCGGCGGAACGAGAGTCGAGCCAAGGGCAAGCTGGAATTGGTGCACACGGATCTGTACGGACCTTTCGATTGGCGGAAGCAGATCTTTCGAGAAAAAGCCTCCTTCCTGGTATCATAGAGTTCCTGATCTAAGCATTTCTCCTGCTGCTACCCCGATATACACACTAAAAAAAATATTCACGGGCTCGGTTAAACATTTAGCTGAATTCAGTCCATTTTTATATTTAACTGATAACTCGGCAAAAAGTCGAACGATGCCGTGTCTCAGCATCACTAGAAACTGAAATATCGGGTAACTTCTTTATTAAACCGATTCTCGGCAACACTAGGAGCCGATCACTGAGTTCAGGGTGGCCATAAGTTAACCAAACTTCAACCGACCTCAGCTGCCTATCATGCCGAAATATCGGTTTAGCAGTGTTGTAAGCCGAGGCTCGGCTTTTTATCTGTCAACTGCCATGCACGCTAAGATGAGAATACCAAAAATTATGTATATATTTTACCTAAAATTAGGTATTTTTGACAATACCAAAAACATCGGTAAAATTAAATGCTAATCAACATTAATTTTTACTGACATTTGGGCAATGTTCATTTTTCACTATTGGACGGTATTATTAACCCAAAACTGAATAAAATTTTCGTCATTGAAGCAACGGATTCGCCATGTTTTTCTTAGCAAAAACGTAATTATTTTTCTCATTAATCTTTCAATAAATAATTCATTGTCCCAATATTTGAAGCAATAACTTTTGCTTTTGTTTTTATTCTAGCTCATCAATTCAAGCGGCATCTATCTGGAGCGAAATAATGAACGTATCAAAATGTTGGGTCGATGCAGAAAAAATATTTCTGTAATGGAGGAATCCAGGTAAGGCAGAAGTGCGGTTAAACGTCGGAGATGGTACTCTTGAAAAATGATTTTTCGAGCTGTTTAAGCAAAGTAATTGGTGATAAAGAGAGCACAAAATCAGCGATAATGACGATACCAGCCAATTCCATACAGTTTGAAAAATAGCCAGAAAGTTATAATCAATTTCAGTTTTAGATACTACGATGTTTAATCTCACTTTAGCTGTAATCGGATTCCTCCGTACTTTATTGATACTTTTTTTTAATGCAAAAAATATTTCTGTAATTCATTTGAACATTTGTTTCTTCGTAAGTGCAGACTGTGGAATACTAATCAGAATGGATAAATTGTTAAATATCTTTTTTGAAGCATTCTTTAAAATAAAACTACAAAAAATACCCAATTTTCAGTAAAAAGTAACGATAAAAAATCGGTAATATTTAACGTTTATCTTCCTTCACTACTATTACCCAATATTAGGTAATGTGTGTTTACGCATAATTTAGGTATGTGCACTTTTGAGAGATTATCGGTACTTTTTAACGATCTTTAGGTATTCTCATCTTAGCGTGTGCGTCATATTGTTTTCATTCGCAAGTGGAGTACAGGGTGGCCACACAATCTTACTTTAACAATTCCCGCATTTTTCCCGCATTTCTCCCGCATTTTTGCCTAATTTTCCCGACTGAAAAAATGAGTTGGATATTTTGGATTAATAGATATTTTTAAAATTTTTGAGGAAATAGTTCAATCTGTAATGCTTCTGACTTGTTTCAATAAGGCACAATGACGGATAGCAGCTGCAAATCGAGCCTTTTGCGTATTGCATAGCCTGCTATGGCCTCGTATTTTGCACGCCGTTGCGACCGTCACGAAAAGCGGTCAGGTTTTGAGCGTTAATATCTCAGTCGTTTCTCCAAACATTTTCAAAATGTCTGCTCCAATTGATCGGAAATATTTCCATGCGTCGATTTCAATATTGAAAACTATCGATTCTCAACAATAGGGGCTATTCATAAACCTCATAGACTTTTCTGGGGAGAGGGGGTTCTGATCAATGTCTACGCTCAATGCAAAATTTCAAAAAAATGTAAGTCTACGAGGGGAAGGGAGATTTTCAAAAACTAGTCTACGTGGTTTATAAACAGGCCCTTAAATTATTGAAAATAACGCAAATATAAAGTGATGTCTTATAATTTTGTTTTGCATCGTAAATTTATTCAATGCCAAGTTTTTTCCTATCACAGACTTCAAATGTAAGTCAGGGTCATCTCATATGCAGCAGTGAACGATATAAAATGAGTGCACCTTCGCAAAATGCTTCCTTCGCTGGGCAGCCTAAGAGCCTGTTTAGAAGGGCAATGAGCCAGTACTGAATTGGTAGCTGGCCAGGTAGCTGATGGCTCTAACGCCTTTGACTAGGCAGCCATCAATTATGCAGTCGGTTAACCAAGCCAGTGATGAATTTGTAGCCAGCCGGTGGGGGAACCACGAGCGAAATAAATGCGGTCTAGTTGGCATCCATCTTTCAGAAGCATTTTTATTTGCTCGTCAATGCACGGCCAAAAGCTTCATTTTCTTTGCTGTTCTTTCTGCTTCGCTTCTTTCTCTTGCAGATCTTCTTCACTTTTTCGTGCTATCACCGTATTTGGCACCTGTGTTGCGTGCATATTGTAACAAGGACTTCGTGTTTCAACGTCGTTGACAATTCCACCGTTCGTTATGGCATCGTAGACAATTCTCTGAGCTACCAAACTCTTTTCAGTTTGGTTCACCACCAGACACGTTTCATTTATCGAAAATCCTCGCTCCATCGTCGCATTTCCATGCGACAGGATCAGCACCTTTTTAACAAATGTTATCAAACTTGGCAGCTCCTTCTTAGAATGACCAATCAGTTGTAGCCGAAATATTTCTGGAATGCTGTTCTTTTTTCTGGAATCCGGCAAGCATCGTCTTTGAAGACTGCTTCGAGCACAGTTGCCCAAATTCTTCTTTCACTTTGTTAGCAACCGCAGCGCTCAGATGGTCTTTATCGACGAAAGTTTCCAGACACAGCTCCTCATGCTTTTTAACTGGGTCCATGAAGTGAGTTATAACATCACGGTTAACGGTTAACAAGAGGACGTTACATTTGCATTTTTAATTTTAAAAATTTGGCAAATTCCCTTGTTTCCTGATTGCCGATTTAGATTAACGGCTGACAGAAGAATGCTCTCCGTCAATTCTATTTCGATTTTGCTTGAACTGTCAGATGCTCGGGTTTAACCATTTTCTCCACAGTGGCTTTAACGACGTCAAATCGTCGAAAAGAAAGAGATTCGATCTGGTATTCCCTGAGATACGACAGCCACAACATCGAAAACTTTTGATCCGAATACCGACAAAAAGTTCCGTTTGGAATTTGGATGACTTTCCATCAGATTTCTTTCTTCCTGTTTCCTGACTTCGTCCACAATCCTTCTTAAATGGGGCAACATTTGTGGCGCTCTTTTAGCAACTTTATTTTGAAATTTGTCAGAAGCATATAATTTTCCATCAACATGAGAGGCTCTAGGAGTGGACAGTAATTTATTGCTAGAACTAAAAGAAATGAAGAAAAAGTATTGATAGTTCCGTTTATTTTATTTATTTTCCACCCAACGAACGTCGCAGAATTTCAGTGGAAAAACTGATAAACCTGAAAAAGAAACCTCAAATTTTTTTTTATCTGAAGTTCTTTATGAGCTTGAGATGAGATGATTCTAATGATCAACATGCACAGCTCATTTGTTGAAAAGCATTCGTTTATAAAAAAAAATGTCACAGTCGGTGTCTTTGTTATTGCTGTAAGGTGACTGATACAATAGGTTTCTGTCCACATGCAGTGACAAATACTTGTCTATTGTACAAATGGACTGACACTTTATGGTATTTTTAAAATGAAAGTGTGCGTCTTTATTCGCGCGCTAAACATAGGATTCGCCCTGATACAATGTCAGGCTCATCGGCCTAACCGTCGGGCTCTGAACTGAAGCTCGACGATCGGACCGACGAGCCTCATGTTTTCCCAGTGGGTTGGAGGAGCGAATGGCATAATTAATTGAAAACGGCAACAGTGTTATGAGAGCTAACACACACTGAACATGTTTAACCAAGTCAGCAGGAAATGAACACATATTCTACTCAAATCATCAGTTTGAAAAAGGTGTGAAAAAGTAGTTTGTCCTGCCATATGACAAAAATTCCCGATGAATTTTGAAAATCCCGACTTTTTCCCGCATATTTCCCGATGATATTTGATTCCCGCATTTTTCCCGCATTTCCCGATTTTCCCGAGTCTGTGGCCACCCTGGGAGTAAGTCGTCTGTTATTTGTGGAAAAAACAACATCCCGACGGTGTTGGACAGTTTGGCCCTTTTTCGGGGGGGGCGGGTACCCAAAAATTAAAATTGGGTGGTGGTTATCTGTCTTTCCGCTGGGGTGCTATGCCCCTTTTCTGGGGGGTTTTTGTATGGAAAAATTATATATTTTTTGGAATCTTATTCAAAATTTCGAATATTTACGCACAATTTAACCGAAATCTCGGTAAACCTCATTTCTGTTTGTTTCAAATTTTAACAGATATAGGGGGACAGGTGGTAAAATGAACAGGGGTGGTAATCACAAGCCTAGAGCTGCATTTTTGAAACCAAGTAATAGTCATATGGTCACTATGAACGGAGGTCCAATTTCTTGGTCAAATCAACTAAAATATCTTGGACTGATACTTGATCAAAAATTAACTTTTAAAGATCACATTGAGGGCATTCAAGCCAAATATAATAAATATATAAAATGCTTATATCCTCTTATAAACAGAAAATCCAAACTTTGTTTGAAGAACAAACTTCTAATATTCAAACAAATTTTTAGACCGGCCATGCTTTATGCTGCTGTGCCAATATGGTCTAGTTGTTGTGCTACTAGGAAAAAAGCACTTCAAAGGATTCAGAACAAAGTTCTGAAAATGATTTTGAAGCTGCCACCCTGGTTCAGTACTATTATATTATTTTGGCCTTGTCTATACAGTATTTTTAACAGGGTTTTTTTTGCGTGTAAGAATAATTATTGATTTCTTAAAACTAGTTCTTATCTATAGAGAGAATTGAGAGATTGATAATTCAATAGTACTGAACCAGGGTGGCAGCTTCAAAATCTTTGAAGCGCTTTTTTCCTAGTAGCACAACAACTAGACCATATTGGCACAGCATAAAGCATGGCCGGTCTAAAAATTTGTTTGAATATTAGAAGTTTGTTCTTCAAACAAAGTTTGGATTTTCTGTTTATAAGAGGATATAAACATTTTATATATTTATTACATATGGCTTGAATGCCTTCAATGTGATCTTTGAAAGTTTATTATTGATCAAGTATCAGTCCAAGATATTTTACTTTATTTGACCAAGAAATTAGAACTCCGTTCATAGTGACCATATGACTATTACTCGGTTTCAAAAATGCAGCTCTAGGCTTGTGTGGGAATATTATAAGTTGAGTTTCGGATGCATTAGGAGAAATCTTCCATTTTTGAAAATAATCAGTAAAAATGTCCAAGCTTTTTTGTAGCCTCCTGGATATAACATGGAGACTTTTTCCTTTAGCGGAAATGCCTGTGTTATCAGCAAAGCAAGATTTTTGACAGCCCTGAGGTTAATCAGGAAGATCTGAAGTGAAAATGTTATAAAGTATTGGCCCAAGAATGCTACCTTGAGGAACACCAGCTCTAACAGGCAATTGATCAGATTTAGAATTCTGATAATTTACTTGCAAAGTTCTATCAGTTAAGTAGTTTTGAACTAATCTCATGATATAAAGCGGAAAATTGAAATTTTTCAGTTTCACAATCAAACCTTCATGCTAAACACTGTCGAATGCTTATTCTATGTCTAGAAGAGCAACTCCAGTGGAGGAGCCTTCAGCTTTGTTTGAACGAATTAAATTTTTAACTCTCAAAAGTTGATGCGTAGTTGAATGCCCATGCCGGAATCATCAGCAAAAATTGAGTTTGTATTGATGTGAAGCATCATTCTACTCAAAATTATTTTTTCTAAAAGCTTACTCATTGAAGAAAGCAAACTGATTGGTCGGTAGCTAGAAGCTTCATCCGGATTTTTGTCTGGCTTCAAAATAGGTACGACTTTTGCATTTTTCCATTTATCTGGAAAGTATGCCAGATGAAAACATCTGTTAAATAGTTTACCAAGAAAGACAAAGTACTCTCAGGGAGTTTTTTGATTAGGATATAGAAAATTCCATCATCACCTGGTGCTTTCATATTTTGAAATTTTTTAGTTATAGTTTTTACTTCATCCAAATCAGTTCCCCAAGAATCATCAAAAATATTTTCTTGTGAGAAAATATTCAGATACTCCCTGGAAACTTGATCCTCAATAGGACTTGTAACTCTCAAACTGCTTAACAAGTTTTTGAGCTTTTTCCGCATTTGTGAGCAAAATTTTATCACCTTTCTTAAGCGCTGGTATACACGGTGTTCAATAAGTTCGGATACACTTTCAAAATTTGTTAAAAAAATGAAAACATGTTTTTTTATTTTTTGGATTTATGTTATTGAAAGCTATGTTTACAAGGAACGTTTACAACATTTCTCTTGGAATGACCCCCCCCTTTGTACTCCTTAACAAGCTTCAAACGTTTCTCGAACGCGTCGCAGGCGGCACGCACGGACTGCATGGGCATTTCGTCCCAGATTTTGAGAATTACCGTCTTGAAATGATCCAAAGTGCTGACCTTGTATTCGTTCAGCTTCGCCATCATATAGGACCAAACAAAACAGTCGAGAGGATTCAAGTTCGGGGAGCTGGGAGGCCACAAAGTTTTGTCCAGAAAGTCGGTTAAATTGTCCCGACACCAGGCTTGAACCACATTTGCCGTATGGGCTGGTGCACCGTCCTGCTGGAACACGTAGTGCTCATCGCCGTAGAGGCTTCGGAGACTGGGGGCAACAACCTTTTCCAAAACCTCAGTTTTGTAGTACGCCGCGTTGATTTTGACGTTTTTTTCAATAAACACCAAGGGTAGCTTACCACGTTTGCATACTGCCCCCCAAACCATCACCGACGCGGCACTTTGGAACCGAGGGATGTTTATATTGGATTCAGGAATGCTGTCCCTCGATGGCGCCCACACCCGGTCATTTTGCGCATTGTGCGGCTGCTGCAGCACGAACAGTTTCTCGTCCGAAAAAACAAACTCCTGACCAGCGTGCCGAGAGAGGATCCTCTTAGCTCGATCCAACCGCTTTTTGCTGGTAGCCTCCGAAACGCCATGGACCTTACGTTTTTTGTAAGGCCTGAAACCAAGGTCCTTGGTGAGTATGGTGTGAGCGGTTCCAATGGAAACGTTGAGATCTGCAGCCGTTTTCCGGATTGAGCGGTTCTTTTTGCGCCGAATTCGCTCCCTCACGATCTTGATGACCCGTGGCGTCCTCGCTGAACGCGGCCGACCGGATCTCGCACGGTCATTGGTCGAGGACGTCTCCCGGTATCGCCTGATGGTCGTGTAGACAAAGTTCCGCTTGACCCCATGCGATTTCAGCAGCCGGAATATATCGCCGGGTCGCTCACCGTTCAAAAAACGCTTAATTACGAAGTCCCGATACTCTTTCATCGCGCGTAACAAACAAACAACAACTAACAGAATGTCAACACCGCGCACATTCGGTAGCGTATGAATGAAGCTAAAGCTGACACCAATACCAATGCAGAATATGTACATGGCGCATACCTACGCAATGATGAAAACTTGTATTCGAACTTATTGAACACCGTGTATACATGTTGAACATTGTTAACAACACGGTTGGGTAAGAATGTAGGGTTTGAAGATTGAACCCTGTTGGTACCTGCAGGTATCGAAATAGTATTTAGTCCTCGTTGAGCGTTTGAAGTTACAGTTGCGGATGGAAAAATCTGTCCGCTGTTTCTACCGACGGTTTGGTAGGAATTAGTTCTGTGCTGATCGTTGTTAACAGCAGCAGAATGGGTAGTAGCTGGTCGGGAACGTATATTGTTTCCTACCTGGCGTTTAAAGCGTGACTGCAAAATTGCTTTGCGATTCTTGCATTCCCAAAAATTTGATTTATGGTTTTCACCACAATTTGAACATTTGAATTTTTGAGGATCTTCCTTCACAGGACAGTCGTCCTTAGTGTGTGAGGAATCACCACAATTCATGCATTTACCAACCATATGGCAATGCTTTGTTCCGTGACCCCAACCCTGGCACTTACGGCATTGGGTGAGGCTTTGGAAATTGGCTCCAGTCTTCCTGAAATGTTCCCACTTCGCTCTGACATGGAGCAAAAGGCTTGCTTTTTCTAAAGCCTTAAGGTTGTTAAGTTCACTTGCCTTGAAGTGAACTAGGTAGAGATCGTTTGAAATCCCTTTGCGAGAATCGCCAGGCGGGGATTTCATTTTCATCTTAATTACTTGGACTGGGCTAATTCCAAGTAATTTTATTAACTCGTTTTTTAATTTCATCGAGAGATTCACCACTGGGCAGTCCTTTCAAGACAACCTTGAAAAGACAAACTCAGCTTTGGTGTCGTAAGTGAAGAAATTGTGGTTCTTCTGAGTAAGATGCACAAGAAGAAGAGAAGGCGTTTTGAATCCGTCCAAGGTTTTTGCATGCAAACGGCATTCACCTCGTCTGGACATTTGAAGGGAATATTTCACACCTTCAACAAATGTTAAGATTTCCTTGCGAAAAGCATGGAAATCCGAAATTGTCACCACAATAGGGGGAACTTTTTCCTTTCTCAATCGAGAAAGTTTTTTCAAATTTTGATGGATCACTCTCATCATCTGTGAGCATATCAAATTAATTAGTCACATTAATTTGATTTGCAGGCGAATCAATAGATTGCCCTTTTCGTTTGCGCTTATTTGCCATAGTGGCAGAATAATTAGACAGGTAAGGAAATGGCGGCATGCTGGTATTAATGCAATCCAAACATTAAAATAGTGTTTGGGAAATGGAAAAATGTCACCAATTACAAGTATGACCTAGAACTCCGAATTTACGTAAAGGCATTTGTTTTTGGAGTTCTATGTAATCATCGAGTGTTAACATATATTTTTTGCATCTAATGCCATCCCATTCCTTCTTCTTCCTCACCTGTATACACTTCATTGGGCGGGATGTACCTAGTCATATTACTCTGAACAGAAAATCACAAAACTAACTGAATTCAGTTACACATAAAAATCTAGCATGTATAAAAAAAAAACAAATACAATTCTTCATTCCGAAACCAACGGTAGTTTATTTTCTCCGGTGAAAATGCAAATGAACCAGTTTCGCCGGAACCGGGAAAAATTTCACAGATGCTGGCGAGGAAGCAGCAGCAGTCCCAAATACCCTCGTGAAGAGGAGAAAGTTTTTTAAATTTGCCCTTGGTGAGTTTGCATTCTCTACTGAAGCGCAATACTTCCGCACCGGGGGGAAATTGGAAAAAAGTGAGCACAATGAAATGCAACCCATCGACGCTGGAGTGCATTAGCCGAATTGGTCAAATGCATTTGTTATTGATTAGTTTCGGATTTTAAACAGAAGTCTTTTTTCTCGTTGCGAATGCTTTCGTATTCAAAATTAAAAATTTAAAATCTATAATTTAATTAATATCGAACGTTTCTGCTTTATATTCCGCAGCCGGCTACAGCTACCCGGTCGACTGGTGGTCGCTGGGCATCGTGGCCTACGAAATGCGCTCCGGGGTGCGGCCATTCGTGGTTCACTCCGCGACGCCGCTGGTCGAAGTGAAGAACGTCCTCATCACCCAGCCGCACTTCCCCCGCCACTGGAGCGACAATTTCATCGATCTTCTCGGCAAGGTAAGTGTCAGGCTTAAAGCCTCAAATTGATTGAATGTTTACTTCCGGCAAACACACGACGAACGAATGAGATCCACTGGCAATGGGGCAATTACTTGCAACCAATTTTAACCTGAAACTCGGCACGGAACGGAACGGAACGAGAAGTAGAACTGTGTACGCGCGCTGTGAATGGAAATGCAATTATCTGCAATTATTCCCCCATTTCCGCTTCCGACGACACCCCGCTTTTCCCACCCGGGCCGGTGATCCCAACCTTGAGGCATGGACTTATCCATTCGACATCCGGGGAAGCCGTGCGAAACGACGATAAATCTTTTCCGGCCTGAACTTGGGTGCACCTGTTTTGCATGAACTTTGTTGCCTGGGATGGTGGGAAAATAATTGTTGCACTTGATCCAAAACCGTGTCGGTTCTTCGTGGCGGGAAATTTCAGCTCCATGCATCGTTGCCATTTTTCATAGGTGGAGGAATTTGTGTGGCGTTTATCGGGGTTGCAAATGTGTTTCCCGGGCGAAAATAAAAAGTAAAACTAGTTTTTCCCCTACAAAAAGAATTCAGGAAAAATGCTGGATTGCACGGACATGGGCTGGGATTGTTGTCAGTGTGCTGTACAGACTGTTGATACATAAAGGTTAAATGCATGAATTTGAGGAAACTCACGTAGCGTAAGGGATAGTTAATTTGACACCGCTGTAAATTGGGCACCTTCTGTCAATTTCGTTGTTGTTGTTAATTTGTATTTACGTGACTTTCAGGCTGAGACTGGTTCGTCACACCAGGTTCCTTTTTTAATCATAACTTTATTAATCGTACAGGGTGTGGCAGAAAATAATGCGAAAATGTTCAAAATTGAGTTTTGGGTTAATTCGTGCAGCTAGTGACTAATTTTTGTCGGAAGTGTATTTGTTTACGTTCACTTTCAAGTGCTGCATCCAAACATTCTATTTGTTTTATTGCAAATTCGTCAAAATGTTCACAAAAGAAGTGATCACCAGTTTGTTGCTCGCCCAGAAAAAGCCGAAAGGATGGTCCTAAGCAGCGAAAGCCGGGAAGCGGACGTCCGCGGTTTGCACGCCCGCCGAACGTGATCAAATCGGTCCGTTCAAAAATTGCTCGCAACCCGGTGCGTTCCATAAGAAAACTTGCAAAGGAAGCCAATATTTCGGAGAAATCCATGCGGAGAATCATCAAAGAAGACCTGCATGCATCTTCCAGAGCCAGAGTGAAACGCCACTTGATTACGGACCGGGTCAAGGAACTACGAATGACTCGTTCCAAGAGATTGCTTTCCTTGTTGAAGAAGGAAAAAATGGTAATCCTGTTCTCCGACGAAAAGCTTTTCAGCATCGATGCTGTGGCCAACAGCCGCACGGACCGGTTCATTTCACCGCAGAAAATGGAGAACGTTCCGGAAAAAGTGAAATTCAAATTTCAAACCAAACATCCGGCTGGTGTCATGATGTTTGGCTTGGTGGCGTCCAACGGTTTGAAAATGCCGCCTGTTTTCATTGATGCTGGAGTTAAAATCAATACCGTAGTGTATATCGGTATTTTAAAGGACCAAGTGCTTCCCTGAGTGAAGGCCAACTTCTCCGAGGTCCAAAACGTTGTCCTATAGCAGGATGGAGCGCCGTGTCACACGTCCAATCGAACCCAACAATGGTTGAACGATAACATGAAGTTTTGACCGAAGGATTTGTGGCCCCTTTAGCAGTCCAGATCTTAATCCGTTGGATTATTCGATCAGGGCATATGTTGAAGCACGAGCCTGCAAAACATCACACCCTAGTGTGAAAACCCTGAAGTCAACCATAATACGCACATGGCAGTCAATGTCGGAGGACTACGTCCGAAAGGCATGCTCTGGCTTCTGGCGTCGGCTCGAGGATGATAAAAATGGAGGACACATTGAATAAATTTGTTTAAAAGGACTTTATAAAGATAACTGCACTCGAAAATGTTGATATTATTGCTTGAATTAGTTGAAAAAGGGATTTGAAAGAAATAGAACAAATTTTCGCATTATTTTCTGCCGCACCCTGTACATTGAATAACAATGTATTTATGGAAAATGTAGATAAACGAACAAAGATAGTAATATTTTCTTCGATGTCTCAAAATGTCCTCTTCTGGCTATTTCACACACCTTCAATCGCTAAGAACGTTAGTTCCTCCTTAGATATAGCATCCGAGGCTTTGGTTAGACTGACGTTCGAATGATCCACCAACGATGTGTGTGGCTTAGTACAGTCTCTGTGCTCAAGAATGAACCAGACGGAGTAATCCATTGGATTCAGATCAGAAGAGTTGGAAGGCCAATCATCTCTGGTCAAATATCTCAGGAAAAGCCTGTTACAGAGTTCTTGGGTCCTTTTTACTCCTGTGATGGTGCCCCATTTGGTTGAAACGTCCATTTGTTCTTAACAAAATTTATACCTGCCCATGGGGCTGTTCATAAACCACGTAGACAATTCGGGGGGGGGGGGATATTTCAATAAAGTCTACGTTTGTCTTCGATGGGGGAGGGGGGTATACCAAAAGTCTACGTAGACCTTTGTTTTTTTTTCTCTTCAAAACGGATATTCATACACTTCGACGTTATGCACCAAGGATTAAAACAATTGTTAAGATCTTGCGAATTATCCTCGAGCCACCTTGCGCATTTTCGGAACCCGAAAAAAAAAATTTCTCATAGGTTTACAATTACATGCATTGTAACAATACAATAGAATATATAGTATGTATAATTAATAGCATTGTTCAAAACGATAAGATGACAATAGGAGTTATTGTTACCACAATAGAATCTAATGTAAACTGAGACATCGACAATAGAAAAGGGGGTTGTTATGTATCTTAACTATAGAAAAATCCATTTTTTTTTCGAACAAATTTGAGTCAATTACTATTAATTGTATTGTTTCACAATTGTTGAAAATCATAGCATATGGAGTGAGCTGTAAATTTATTGTAATGACAATATGCATTATTCATTTATCTGATTCATGAACAATAAGATTTATGGTCGGAAATAGATTTTAGATGTTATTTTGTTGGTTGTATGGTTGGTTTGTATGGTTATTTTTATCCGGGAATCCATTATTGAGCCAAGTATGCTCGAGCTTTCACACAAAAAAAGCGTTCCCGAAAATGAAAACGGATCGCGAACTATTTCAAGTTTTCAGGATGTTTCCCTTTAAACGTTATTTAGTTCATGATTACGTGATTCAGTTCACGGTATATTTTTTCTTGTTCTCGAATTCATGACTGCAGCTCACGGATCTGGGCACGGATTTTTTCCTGTACGGGTTGAATGAAGAAACAAGTACGTTGTCTGATTGTTTAGCAAAAGTAAGTTTTAGGGCAATTGTTAACCAATCTGGGTATTGAAATCTGGGGGGGTTTGTTAGGTTTCAAATATATGTCGGTGGGTTTTGTTGTTATTTTAAAAATTGTTCGGAAAAAATATATGTTATAAAAATACACACGGGGGGGAGTAAATATTATTGTGTTTTTCGCGCCGGGGGCGACTATAGTGGTGCTTTTTTTTTTGCTCGTCGTGTGCCTCGCCTGTAAACAGTATTATGACAATCGGGTTGTGTTCGGTAGTGCGGGTGTCTCTGGTGGGAATTATACATATAATTTTTTTTGTCTGATCTTTTTATATAAAAATTATTTTTTTTAGTGGTGTGTGGACGGGAGGGAAAAAAAAATTTTTTTTTTGTATATTTTAAAACACTGAAAATTAATTTTAGTTTATATTACGAAATCGAAGGTAGAACTAACAAATCTATTCGTTGTTTTCTGCAACGAAACTGATTTGTACTATTTATGAAGCTACCTTCGTAATTAATAGCACACTCGCAACTGTCAAAAGTATGAAGCATTTGTTCACACAGAAAGAGCATTCGTGCATTGTACGAAAATAATACAAAGAACTACGAACATATTGTCACAAAATAAAAAGAAACGTCTTTCTGGTGGTTGCTTGAATGATTGACAGACTTTATCGACTCGAAATGTGATTGAAAAAAAGCGCAACCACATGGAGTTAGTCAGCGTTTTTTTAATACTTCTGACACGGGATTCGATCCAATATTTTTGGAAAGCACTGATACTATAACTCTCGACAGTGCTTTACTTTGTATGTTGAGTTAAATATATTATTTCCGCCCGCTCCAGCAGAAACATCTTCTTGCATGAGTACGATTAGAGAGAAACAGTGATTGGTTGATCGTCACAAATTTCATTTCGTGCATGAAACAAAAAGGTGTAGTGATAGCATTTCGCCAAATAAAAAGCAATATGAATGTTTCATACAATATACGAGACATTTGTTCTATGAACAAAATCCATGTTTACGAAACGAGTGAAAGCTTTTTAACGAAAATAAATTTTCAGTGCACATTATTCAAGATATTCCATGTTCAGAAAACTCAGTGAGTTGTACACTCATTGTTTATTAGAAAGAGCAACCAAGCGAGGTTTTCTCACGTGTGTTGTGATTTTCACACCAGCGGGTTGCCGGAAAGGTAAGAATAGCTCGGAAAGAGTTCTAATTTGGCCACCATATTTTATGATATACTCTATTTTTTTCCACATGAACTTATAAAAAACTGTGGTGCGGGGGGGGGGGGGGTTTTTAATCTTTGTGGTGCGCTGCTGATATATTTTTCAGTCTTGTTTGTGAAAAAAAAGAAATAATATAAAAAATCAGTATAATGTGGTTTATTAATAAAGAATATAGTATAACATCCCCTTCAACTATAATTAGTAATATAGACTATCTTGAGAGCATCTATAATCTAGTTTTCATTGTTATTATTTGAAAGGGTTTGGTATTATGATATTTTATAATACGTTATGTAGGTTGTACCCAAGCAATACCAAACCATCATAATTAGTTACAGCAAATTGATTGTGATGTCATTGAGTCAAGTGTGCTACTAGGGTAATGTGAACGGGGTTTAATGTTACACGCTAAAATTACTGTCTCTAACTATCTTTTCGTAAGGATAAAAGATACAAAAAGAGACAGTAATTCAAGGCCATCCATTTTAACTCAGTTTTGAGTCGTTTTTGACTCACTTGCATCACAAGTGGAGTCACTCAAATCTGAGTAAATGTAACAGAGATAGACAAGTCTACAAATCATAAACATCCATCTGGTGTGAGTCCATGTTTTTGATTTGTCGAAAAAAAAAAAAGCTATTGAAAATAACCAAAATATGAGGTAATGTCTTATAATGCCGATTTTTCAGAGTAAATTTACTCAATGCACTCAATTTTACTATCACAGATTTCAAATGTAAGCAAGGGAGGTCTCATATGCAGCAGTGAACGATATAAAACGGGTACACCTTCGCAAATTTTCTCACAACATTGCCCTGCCGGTAGTACACCAGGAACTCAGCTCGGACCACTATCCGGTGGTGGCCGAAGTTGGCTCCTCGGTCAACCGGCATCGAATCACCAGACGGAACTACCATCGCGCCAGTTGGGAGAGGTTCCGACAACACGTAGACGACAACATCGATTTCGACATGCACCTTGACTCGATTGATGACATCGAACGGCAGCTGCAGAACATCGAGCAAGCGATCTCCCAGGCCCGGGAGTAACATGTACCGGTGATTGATCAGGTGAGCAACTCTGTACCCATTGATAGACCCACTAAAGATTTAATACAATTGCGAAACGCCATCCGAAGGCAATACCAGCGAACTGGTTTGCCAACGCTAAAAAGTCACTGTAATCGAGTGACGAAAATTATTAAGGCCAGAATGGTGGACCTTAAGAATAATAATTTTGCCGACAAGATCCGCTCTCTCCCAGATTGTGCAAAGCCGTTCTGGAAGTTGACAAAAATTTTGAAAACTAAGCTAAGGCCCATTCCACCGTTGATCCCACTAGACAGCAATGGCTCTAAGGATCGCCTGATAACTCCTGCAGAAAAGGCTGCTGAGATAAGTCAACACTTCGTCAGCTCCCACAATCTCAGATATAACATCGCCAGTCCACACGAAGCTGCCGTTAGCGCGCTTATTACTAACATCCATGTAAGCCCAAACGACTTCACAGAGGAGTCGGAGATCTCAGCTGACGAATTATTGACTTATATCAAAGGCTCAAAGAACATGAAGGCCCCAGGTTTCGATAACATCATGAACTTGGAGCTCAAGCAATTGAGCCCCCAGTACTATAACCATCTGGCGATGGTTTTCAACCATTGCCTCCGACTTGGCTACTTCCCCTCTTGTTGGAAGTCAGCCAAAGTCATCCCCATCCAGAAACCTGGGAAAGATCCTTCATGTCCCAAGAGCTATAGGCCCATCAGCCTTCTCTCAGGAGTATCGAAATTGTTTGAGAAAGCGATCCACCGTCGACTTCTCTCGTCTGCCGACGAGCTCAACATCTTGCTCGACGAGCAGTTCGGATTCCGACGTGGTCGCTCAACAGTGCACCAACTTAACCGAGTAACCAACATCCTCAAGCGGAACAAGTCTGTTGCGAAATCATCTGCCATGGCACTTCTCGATATCGAGAAGGCCTTCGATAACGTGTGGCACGATGGCCTGGTGTTTAAGCTAAAAAGATACAATCTTCCTATATTCCTGGTGAAGATAATTAAAAATTATTTGTCGGACAGGACATTCCGTGTTTCGCTGCACGGTGCAGTTTCCGATGCGCAAGAAATCTCCGCTGGTGTTCCGCAGGGAAGTATACTAGGTCCACTTCTGTTCAACCTTTTCACCTCGGACATACCACCGCTCCCTGAAAACGGATCTCTGTCGTTGTTCGCCGATGATACCGCAGTCGTCCACAATGGTAGGGTAATAAGAGCGCTTACAGCGAAACTGCAGCGAAGCCTGAATGTTCTGTCAGAATACTTCACCGAATGGAAGATCTGTATCAACGCGGCGAAGACCCAGGTCATCCTCTTCCCACACTCCAACTCTCCCAAACTTGTTCCGCCTGAGGATTGTAAAATTAGCCTAAACAACACAACGGTGGAATGGGCCAAATCAGCTGTTTACCTTGGTGTTACCATAGACAGCAAGCTTATTTTCAGGGAGCAGGTTGACAAAACTGTCACAAAGTGTAACGTTCTGTTGAAACTACTGTACCCATTGATCAACAGAAGGTCTACATTATCCCTGAAGAACAAGCTTGCTGTCTACAAGCAAATCATACTTCCAGTCATCGAGTACGGCATGCCAATCTGGGAGGGTTGTGCAAAAACACATCACCTGAAGCTTCAGCGTGTTCAAAATAAGTTCCTCAGGATGATCCTGAACACCCCTCCGAGGACAAGAACATCTGAGGTCCACCGTCTGGCCGAGATAAAAATGCTCGACGATCGCTTTAGTGAGTCTATCAATCGGTACAGGGCACGCTGCCTGACATCGGATCACCAGATCATCCGGAATCTGGTTCCCCACCCTTAGGATTTTCAAATTGTAGCTATAGTTTTAGTTTATGTAGGTTATCAAATTTTAAACAAACAATGCCCCAAGGGCTGATCTGAAAATTGATTTAAAACATAAAACACAAAAAAAACACACTAAACACATAAAACACACTAAACAAAGCTGAAGAGCCCATTGGGCTGAAACACTTAAAAATTGTAAAACGGTATATAAGACAAAGAAATGCAAAATAAACAAGAATTTTACTAC
>JAHHFK020000260.1:0-37211 GCA_024533555.2 Aedes koreicus
GTGAACGTTTGCTTTGCGGTGGACAATCCGCTACCGCATCAAAGGACTTTAACACCGTCAATAGGTCTTGTAACCCGCATCGTAAATCCACTAAACTGTTCGCCAATACAGCCAGCTGCTCTTGCTCCAGCCCTTCTCCATTCGCGTCATCTGTCTGGAACAGAACGCTCGAAGTTGCATTGCCGAACTTATTCAATCCTACATTGACATAGAATCATCCATACCAAATCAGGAAGGAAGTCTCAACGTCGTTTCTCCGGAACTGTTGCAGCACATCCTATCGCTTACATCCCACGAAAAACACCAGGAATTCGGTTTATCGGACGTAAACGGCAGGTTACGTACAACAGCTGTATATGGCGATTTTATTCATCAGCCATTTTCATTAAAATTTTAGGAAGAACTCCAAGATCGCCACATTTCGTCGAGCGGTGATTCGTTTAGTCACCTGAATCGACGACCTCTACCGAAGAACCGATGTGATGCTCGTAAGCGGATGCAATCGTACCGACACTGCAGATTCAATCGGTTCAAGGCGGTTTTGATTTGAGCAATTTGCTGCTGAAACTGAGAAAAATCTCCGGCTGTACTCACTCGCATCCAAATCATACTTGATTCGGATGCGAGTGACAAAACTGAAGACTTCAACATGTCCGACGGTGCGGAATATGAACCAGATGGAAAAATTGTGATAATTCGAGCAATGGAGGAAGTAAAGGAGATTTGGTGGAAGTAAACAAGGTGAAAGCAATGCAAACCCACCAGCATCATCTGGGGGAAGTAGTGGTGGATGATCTTCGCTCGCTAGTGGAGCGGCTGGTTCTGGCGGGGGTGAAGATGGAAAGAATAAGAAGAAGAAATAAGAGTTTCCGCTTCCGTTCAATATCAAGGTCAAGAATGAAAAGAATAACAAGAATGAATCGATGACAGATTCCATTCTGGCCACTGGCCAGAAAACATTACGATTTTGTTGAACTTGTACTGGACAGCACTCGCATCGAACAAGCTGCTTACACAGAACATCAATCGGATATCTTGTGCCTGTATTTTGCCCGGATGTCAGTACTATTCCAAGAATTCGCAAGATTTCATCACTCATATTTATCGAAAGCATAGCCAGATTTTTAATTCCAATTTAGTTTTCAATAATAAAACCATCCTTGTGTTTTTATTTCCGCTGTAAACCTTTTTTTTTCATTGAGTAATATCCGAAAATTCCATTTACACTATAAGTTTTACATTACTCCCTTTACGTCGCGACTATGAAGTACGTCGTGATGATTCACGTTGTCTCGATGAGTTACGTTGTCTCGTTTACATCGACCAAATAACATCGATAAGCAGTGTACATCAAGACAACCTAACATTACACAAGCGACCTATGACCTATGTGCAGCTGATTCTGTGTTATATTCAAAAACTGTTTTTGCTGTGTATATATATATATATATATATTTATAGATATATGTATATAGATATATATATATATATATATATATATATATATATATATATATATATATATATATATATATATATATATATATATATATATATATATATATATATATATATATATATATATATATATATATATATATATATATATATATATATATATATATATATATATATATATATATATATATATATATATATATATATATATATATATATATATATATATATATATATATATATATATATATATATATATATATATATATATATATATATATATATATATATATATATATATATATATATATATATATATATATATATATCTCTCTATATATAAAAATGGATTTCTGTCTGTCTGTCTGTCTGTGCTAAATAGGCGTGGAGACTACTGAACCGATCAGCGTGAAAATTTGTATGCAGGGGTTTTTGGGGCCGGAGAAGGTTCTTAAGATAGTAAGAGAGCCTTCCCTCTTCTGAAAGGGGAGGCTCCCATACAAATGAAACACATATTTCTGTATAACTCGAGAACTGATCAAGCAAAGAAACCCAAATTTAGCATGCGGAAGTTTTTGAAGGCAAAAAATGTTTTTATGGTAGTTTGAGACCCCTCCCCTCTCTAGAAAGGGAGGCTCCCATACAAATGAAATACATATTTCTGTATAACTCAAGAACTGATCAAGCAAAGAAACCCAAATTTAGCATGCGGAAGTTTTTGGAGACAAAAAATGTTTTAATGGTAGTTTGAGACCCCTCCCCATTCTAGAAAGGGAGGCTCCGATACAAATGAAATACATGTTTCTGTATAACTCGAGAACTGATCAAGCAAAGAAACCCAAATTTAGCATGCGGAAGTTTTTTGGAGGCAAGAAATGTTTTTATGTTAGTTTGAGACCCCTCCCCTCTCTATAAAGGGAGGCTCCCATACAAATGAAACACAAGTTTCTGCATAACTCCAGAACTAATCAAGTAAATGGAACCACATTTGGCAGGTGGGGGTTTTCGAAGGCAAAAAATGATTCTATTGTGATTTGAGACTCTTCCGCTCACTGAAAGAGGGGTCTCTCATACAAATGAAACACGAATTTCTGCATAACTCGATAAAAATTAAAGCAAATGGAACAAAATTTGGCATGTGAAGGTTTTCGAAGGAAATAAATGTTTCTAAGGTGGTTTGAGACCCCTCCGCTTTCTGGAAGGGGAGACTCCCATAAAAATAAACAAACATAATTTTTAGCATAACTCGAGAGCCAATGAAGCAAATGAAACCAAATTTGGCATTTGGCATTTTGTGGTTTTTGGAGGCAAGAAATGTTTCTATGGCAGTTCAATACCCCTCCCCATTTTGAAGGGGGGGGGGGCTCCCATACAAATAAAAAGCAAATTTCTGCATAACTCGAGAACTTATCAAGTAAATGAAACGACTTTTAGCATATGAGGGTTTTTTCGGAGGCTAGATTTCTATATACATAAAAATGAATTTCTGTCTGTCTGTCTGTCAGACCGTTATAGACTCGGAAAGTTCTGAACCGACCAACGTGAAAATTTATATGAAGGGGTTTTTGGGGCTGGGAAAGGTTCTTATGATTGTTTGAGACCCCTTCTCTCTCAGGAAGGGGCGCTCTCATACAAATGAGACACAAATTTCATCATAACCCGAGAACTAATCTAGCAAATTGAATCAAATTTGGCATGTGGGGGGTTTTGAAGGCAAGAATGTTTCTATAGTAGTTCAAGACCCCTCCCCTCTCTGAAGAAGAGGGGGAGGGGCTTCAAACAAATGAAACTCAAATTTTTATTATAATCGATGAGCCCAATGTGATGGTTCGAGAACAAATCAAGCAAATGGAACCAAATTTGGCATGTGGTGGGTTTTGAAGGCAATGATTGTATGGTGGTTTGAGAAACCACCCCCATCTGGAAGGGAGGGCTCCCATACAAATGCAACACAAATTTCTACCAAAAATGAGAATTATCCAGGTTCCTTAAACACAAAACGTGTATTTCTCGGGTACGAAGCATGTTTTGATAGAAGTTTGAACCCCTGCTAATTCAAGAAAAAAAAACTCATTTCGAAAAAAAAAATAAACGTGCCAGTTATATTAAATTTTCCTTTATTTAAATGCAAGCGTAGCAGCGCACGCACCGGGTTCAGCTAGTATATATATATATATATATATATATATATATATATATATATATATATATATATATATATATATATATATATATATATATATATATATATATATATATATATATATATATATATATATATATATATATATATATATATATATATATATATATATATATATATATATATATATATATATATATATATATATATATATATATATATATATATATATATATATATATATATATATATATATATATATATATATATATATATATATATATATATATATATATATATATATATATATATATATATATATATATATATATATATATATATATATATATATATATATATATATATATATATATATATATCAAGCCATTTTGAGATGTCATCATATGAGTGGAACTGCTGACCAGTGAAACCATGTGCCATCGAACGGAACAAGTAATAATCGAACGATGCAATATCAGGAGAGTATGGCGGGTGGGGTAGGACTTCCCATTTGAGCATTTCCAAGTAGGTTTTCACGGGTTTCGCAACGTGAGGTCGAGCGTTGTCATGCTGAAGAATCATTTTTTCGTGTCTGTGCTCGTATTGTGGCTGTTGAAACCAAACGAAACCATTCCCCGGTAATGGTTTCGTTTGGTTTCAACAGCTCATAATAAATAACACCAACTTGGTCCCACCAAATACACAGCATAACCTTCGCAGCGTGAATATTTGGCCTAGGCGACGATGTTGAAGCATGCCCGGGCTGTCCCCATGAATGTCTCCGTTTTGGGTTACTGTAATGAATCCATTTTTTGTCACCCGTCACAATGCGATGTAGAAAACTCTTCCTTTTTTTGCCGCTGGAGCTGTTGTTCACAGACGAAAAAACGACGCTCAACATCTCTTGGCTTCAAATCGTAAGGAACCCAAGTTCCTTGCTTTTGAATCATTCCCAACGCATGCAATCGCTTGGCGGGAAACTCCTAATCCTGAACCAAGCTCTTCTTGCGTTTGACACGGATCCTCAACGGGCAATGCCTCCAATTCAGAGTCTTCAAAGTTTTTTGGCCTTCCTTCACGTGGACGATCATCAACACTGAAATCACCGTTTTTGAAGCGACGAAACCAATCACGACACGTTGTTTCACTCAGAGCAGCATCACCGTAAACTTTTTGGAGCTCTCGATGTGCTTCAGCCGCCGTTTTCTTCGAATGGAAGAAGAAAATCAACACTTCCCGCAAATGACGATTATTTGGCACGAAATCAGACATCTTCAAACAACCAAAATATATTACACTAAACCAAAATCACTGATTTGGCAAAGCGGTTTGTTTACCATATGAGCTTGATTTATGACGCTTGAGATGTACAACATTCGACCAGCACTTACTACTGGCGCCATCTATTGCAAAACAGCGGGAACTAAGTTTCGCACCTAACATAAATACATCTATGTATATATATAAATATACATATAGATATATATATATATATATATTATATATATATATATATATATATATATATATATATATATATATATATATATATATATATATATATATATATATATATATATATATATATATATATATATATATATATATATATATATATATATATATATATATATATATATATATATATATATATATATATATATATATATATATATATATATATATATATAAATATATATATTATATATATATATATATATATATATATATATATATATATATATATATATATATATATATATATATATATAAACATATATATATACATATATATATCTATATATATTTATAAATACAGATATAAATAATTCTATATATATAGAAATATATATCTGTCTGTCTGTCTGTCTGTCTGTCTGTCTGTCTGTCTGTCTTCTGTCTGTCTGTCTGTCTGTCTGTCTGTCTGTCTGTCTGTCTGTCTGCATGTCTGTCTGTCTGTCTGTCTGTCTGTCTGTCTGTCTGTCTGTCTGTCTGTCTGTCTGTCTGTCTGTCTGTCTGTCTGTCTGTCTGTCTGTCTGTCTGTCTGTCTGTCTGTCTGTCTGTCTGTCTGTCTGTCTGTCTGTCTGTCTGTCTGTCTGTCTGTCTGTCTGTCTGTCTGTCTGTCTGTCTGTCTGTCTGTCTGTCTGTCTGTCTGTCTGTCTGTCTGTCTGTCTGTCTGTCTGTCTGTCTGTCTGTCTGTCTGTCTGTCTGTCTGTCTGTCTGTCTGTCTGTCTGTCTGTCTGTCTGTCTGTCTGTCTGTCTGTCTGTCTGTCTGTCTGTCTGTCTGTCTGTCTGTCTGTCTGTCTGTCTGTCTGTCTGTCTGTCTGTCTGTCTGTCTGTCTGTCTGTCTGTCTGTCTGTCTGTCTGTCTGTCTGTCTGTCTGTCTGTCTGTCTGTCTGTCTGTCTGTCTGTCTGTCTGTCTGTCTGTCTGTCTGTCTGTCTGTCTGTCTGTCTGTCTGTCTGTCTGTCTGTCTGTCTGTCTGTCTGTCTGTCTGTCTGTCTGTCTGTCTGTCTGTCTGTCTGTCTGTCTGTCTGTCTGTCTGTCTGTCTGTCTGTCTGTCTGTCTGTCTGTCTGTCTGTCTGTCTGTCTGTCTGTCTGTCTGTCTGTCTGTCTGTCTGTCTGTCTGTCTGTCCCATTTACAAATGAAACACAAATTTCTGCATTACTTGAGAACTAATTAAGCAAATTGAACCAAGTTTGGTAAGTAGAGGTTTTTGAAGGCAAGAAATGTTTCCATGATGGTTTGAGATCCCTCCGCCTTCTGAAAACTTCTGCATAACTCGAGAACTAATCAACGAAATGGAACCAAATTTGTCAAAAAAAAAAATAGAGGTGGGTTTTATCAGGGATGCATCCGCGAGGTTCACATAGGACCGCGTTGGTGTATAGAAATAATGGTATCATCTTATCTATACATATACATATGACCCGTCGCTTCTTATACAATTTTCTACATACTGAGCCTTTACTTACGTTTTTCAGTTCGGGTTGAATGAAAAATCTCTGTCGAATTTACCGCTCTCGACTGAATGCCTCAAACAAAATGTTATATTTTTGATAATATTAAACACTAACTCTTTTATTGTAAAATTTAATTTGTCATCTTGAAAAGGACAGTGGATATGATACGCGCTAGGAATTAATTTAAATATTTGGTTTATTTTGCCAGCAGGACACCATCATGTGCTGTTTCCAGTACAGCATAGTAGTTCATTAAACTCCTTGTCGCTGTGAATGGCCGACGGCAAGATACTTGAGATGATTCTAATAATCTATTTGCACAAACATCGTTTTCCGCTGGAAGGTGCTCGGCTCCGGTATGGCTTCGGAAGCGGATGCCACCCGCGCGGATTATCGATTTTTACGACTCATTGCCACGGCAATAGGTCGAGCGGGGAAACTTGCAAAACTTTGCAGCGCTTCCTTCTGGCTTGTAGATGAGCAAGCGCAGGCGATAATATGCGAGCCAGACGCGCAATCACGAGAAAACGGGCGAGATAAAATAAAAACGAGAAAATATCTTCGTAACGTGAGACCGAAAAAACACAACCGTACGTGCCGCTCAATCGAACTTGAATATTCCTAAGAAATCATTTTGGTTCGAATCGTGTGCTTTATACTGGCATTGATAGTATTGCCTCGAAAGAAGAGAGGCACAAACATGCAGTACGAAGCCAATTTCATAAGAGGGGACGAGCTTCAGTAAAACCAGACACCGGCAACAAAGCAAAATAATTTTGCAGCAGAGGGGTGTGGCTATTGCTGTATTAAACATGGAATGAAATTCAATGAAATAAAAGAAGAAGACTATTTGAACCATTTGTTATCCATTTTTGAGGACCCGGATAGGGAAAAACATATTTTCAACCTGTTCATACGGAGATTTGTATGGGAGCAAAAGCAGGTCATTTTTAAGTAAAAAATTGAACTAAAGGGTGTATTCGATAAAAATGGCACCCAGAAAATCTTCTGTAACTTTTGAATCGTATGAGTAAAAAACCTAGAAATTTGAGTAGATTTTATCCATAGTATATTATTTACATCTGCCAAGTTTCATAGTTATACATTCAGTAGTTCCAGTCATGTCGTCGAAACAAGAAATTGTCCGTGAGAAAATTTTGTGCACTCACAATCAAAATCCAGGGGCGTCCCACCGGTGGATTGCTAAAAGGCTTGGAATTGCAAATACAACTGTGTCTCGTGTAATAAAAACCTTAAAGGAGCGTCTGAGTGTCCAAAGGAAGGAAGGGAGTGGTCGTAAAAGTGGTCCAATGGACAGTAAAATGGCCAGGAAAGTCGTACAACAATTCAAGAACCGTCCAAACATGTCAATTCGAGATGTCGCTAAAAAGTCTAAGGTGTCAGTCGGTTTTGTGCAGAAAACCATGAAGCGTGCTGGGTTACATGTTTACAAAGTGCAAAAAGCCCCAAAGCGGAATGAAAAACAAAACATCACTGCGAAAACCCGCGCCCGGAAACTTTAAACGAAGCTGCTCACCAAATCCGGTTGCATCGTGATGGATGACGAAACATACGTCAAGGCCGACTTCCGTCAACTTCCTGGGCAAGAATAATTCGTTGCCAAGTCGAAGTTCGATGTTCCGGAGGATGTTCGAAAGAAGAAACTATCGAAATTTGCAAAGAAGTTTCTAATCTGGCAGGCGATTTGCGGATGTGGTGAAATAAGTGCTCCCTTCATCACTTCCGGAACAATAAACGGTGCGATTTACACGGAAGAGTGCCTTAAGAAGCGTCTCTTGCCATTCATTAAGAAGCACAAAGGATCAACTCTGTTTTGGCCTGATCTAGCATCCTGCCACTACGCTCGAAACGTATTGGAGTGGTACCGAGCCAACGGAGTCAATTTTGTGCCAAAGGATATGAACCCACCAAATTCACCGGAACTTCGTCCAATTGAAAAATTCTGGGCAATTATGAAAACGGAACTTCGCAAACATCCCAAAACTATAAAAACAGAGCTAGAATTGAAGAAAATTTGGGTAAAAACAACAAAAACACTGGGAAAATCGGTTGTACAAAATTTGATGGGTGGAGTGAAAAGGAAGGTGCGGGCATTCGGGATGGGAGACGAAATTGAATAAAACAAATGTTGTAAATCAAAACTCATTAGTAGTTCTTCATTCCCTGAAAATTTCAAGAAAATCCGATTATCAGTTTAATTTTGATGAGTATATATGTGTGTGCCATTTTTATCGAATACACCCTTTACTTATACAAATAGCACCTAGTTGAAATTTTAATCCAAAACATTCGTAAGTTTTTCTGATCAAATGGTGTATAAATAAAGTCATTCTGTTCAGTCAAACGAGAGTTATAAGCGTTCAAAAACCTTTCACTTTTGCGTAACGCTCTCATTTTCAAAATTTTGAAATGTCACCCGGTATAGAAAAGAGAAACGTAGTCCTATGTTAAAAACTCTATAATCGAGATCACACATAAGCAAACAGAAATAAATAATCAAAACTCATTCCAAAAAAAAAAACCATACACACAAATTCTATTCAATTTTCATTCATTTAGTTGCAAGCGTAGCAACGCTCGCACCGGATTCAGCTACAGGGTGCGGCAGAAAATAATGCGAAAATGTTCAAACTTGAGTATTGGCTAGAAGCTAGTAACTAATTTCTGTCGAAAGTGTATTTGTTTTGTTTACTTTCAAGTGCTATATCCAAACATTCTATTTGTTTTATTGCAAATTCGTCAAAATGTTCGCGAAAGAAGTGATCACCAGTTTGTTGCTCGCCCAGATCCAGACTTTTTCCCTCTCCGTAAAGCAGCCTGCTGTTGATTATGGCCTTTGCCACGCGTAGACGGATGTCCCGGTTGTTACTACGATGTGGTTTCGAGATCGTTCTGATGATGTTCAACCTGGTTGCACAGCTTTTCTTTAGTTGATCGAAATGACTTTGAAGCTTAACTTGCAATCGATGGTCACACCCGGAACTTCAATTGTTCGTTTATAAGGGATTTTTGCTGAGTTGACTGTGATAGACGTGCTCGTCTGTGGATTGCTTTCCTTGTTGAAGAAGGAAAATCCCGTTCTCCGATGAAAAGCTTTTCAGCATCGATGCTGCAGCCAACAGCCGCACGGACCGGTTCATTTCACCGCAGAAAAAGGAGAACGTTCCGGAAAAGTGAAATTCAAATTTCAAACCAAACATCCGGCTGGTGTCATGATGTTTGGCTTGGTGGCGTCCAACGGTTTGAAAATGCCAACATTTGAGCCTGTTTTCATTGATTCTAGGAGTTAAAATCAATACCGAAGTGTATATCGGTATTTTAAAGGACCAAGTGCTTCCCCGGATGAAGGCCAACTTCTCCGAGGACCAAAACGTTGTCCTACAGCAGGATGGAATGCCGTGTCACACGTCCAATCGAACCCAACAATGGTTGAACGATAACATGAAGTTTTGGCCAAAGGATTTGTGGCCCCCTAGCAGTCCAGATCTTAATCCGTTGGATTAAGATTTGGGCATATGTTGAAGCACGAGCCTGCAAAACATCACACCCTAGTGTGAAAATCCTGAAGTCAACCATAACACGCACATGGCAGTCAATGTTGGCTCGAGGATGTTATTAATAAAAATGGAGACGTTGGACACATTGAAAAAATGTGATTAAAAGGACTTTGAAAAGATAACTGCACTCGAAAATGTTGATATAATTGCCTGAATAAGTTGAAAATGGGATTTGAAAGAAATAGAACACATTTACGCATAATTTTCTGTCGCACCCAGTTCTTCTTCTTCTTAGCGTTTTCAAGCTTATTGCTTTCACAATTAGCTTATCACTTGCTCTCAACTTAGTGTTCTAAATGCACTTCCACAGTTATTAATTGAGAGCTTTCGAAGCCAGGTACCATTTTTACATTAGTATGATTGTGTGGCAAGTACAATCATACTCTATGCCCAGGGAGTCGAGAAATTTTCCTTAACGAAAAATTCCTAGCCCAGACCGGGAATTGAACCCAGCCACCTACAGCATGGTGTTGCTTTGTAGCTGCGCCTTTGCCGACTGAGTTAAGGGAGGCCCCGCCGCACCCTGTAGTACTACGATAAAAATAGACATTTACACCTTCTTCAACACGAGGTTGTACAGACTGAACATTGAACATAGAGCGAATTATAACAAACAACTTGACCTAGCACCCAGTGGACCAGTATAGACATTTTCATTTTCCAAAAAGTTCCACAGGCTACAGCAGGAATCCAACCCACAGTTCATGGCAATCGCTTGAACGACGGGTGACGCCGCTTACCACTTGACCACGAAGATGCCGTGGGCGATTGATTTGGCCATTTCAATCAAACCATACCAACAATCAATATGCAACTAGCGATTTGTAAATTGGTTCACTGTTGTAGAACCCCTTAGCCCGAAGTACACCTTGAAGCCAGCACCTTGCTATACATATTTGCACCTTTGTTTTGATTTGCTGTGTTATTTTGACAGAATATTTGAGTGTGTGTGTTCGTGTGAGTTCATTATTAGGGGCGTATTATTAAGCTTGGGACCGAGCTTGGGATCGATGTGCTAGTACTGACTGAGCCAAGAAAAAAATCGTATTTGTTCGGGACCTACTGGTCTTAGAGATAGTCTATGACCATACTCTTCTTCAGTTGGCAAATTGATTTGGTAGTCCTGAAAAAGACGGATTTTAGTTGTTTACGGAGGGAACATTTACGGAGGTATGATTTACGTCAGCGTTGACGTCGGGCTTCTTCCGCTTGCCTCGTCTAGCGAACGTGCCAGCCACATCAGGCGGTGTCTCCTCAATCTCCATCCTCGTGGAGTGAGCAGCAGGGCTAAAATCTCGGAAAAGCACTTTTTTATCACGAGAGCGGGATAAACACGTCTGAATGTGTCGACTATCCAATAACCCGTTTTGTATAATGGCATCAGGTACCATTACATGAGAAGAATCAACGGGTATCAACGTAGCAATGCGAATCAAATTTTACAAAAGGGGACGGGCCTCAGTTGTTACGCAAGGTTACGCGCATGGTCAGAATATCGGTCAGCGGAAGAGTTGGGGGGATATAAATTGTGATGATGTAGATCCAGACTCACCCGAACAGCTACTTGCTCCAATTGTTCGCTATTTGACAGTGGAAACACCTCACAGCGTAAGTGATGCTTCACGACAATCAGCACACCACCACGTCGTGAGTGATAACTGCTTGCCGCACTGCGTCCGTTAGAATTTGATCTTGCATCTATATATTATAAGAATTCAAAATTTTATTTTGGGCAACTTTCACCGCCTTAGCACGCGAAAATGGCGGAAGTTTGAAAGGTGTAATTTATTCTGAAGCATTGGAAATCCAGTGATTTTTACAATTTACGTCAGTTTTTTGGTACTATTTTCATACGAATAATCGATAACTTATAGTTTTTGTACAGATATCTATATAACTTTTATATATGTAGATAAATTTTATATATATAGATAAATTTTATTTATTTTACAGAATTCAGTATAAATTTTATGTTACTGATCAAAATCGTAAAATTTTTTTACCGAACATCAAAACTAGGATTGTGGAAAAGAACTGATTTTGAATGTTGATGATGACGCTTCTTCAAAAATAATAACGGCAGTTTGCGCCTTGATGTCATACATTTTCATTTTGTCGTTTTGAGTTTAATAGTTGATATAACGATAATCATTGCATTTGAATAATCGTCTGGCATTATTCGATTAACGTATGCACATAAAAATGGGCTGATGTTTGCGATTTTTATGCGATTACCCTGCTACCTGGTATGTAACGCAAATCTTAGCACACCAGCTATGTACAGAAAAAAAATCGACAGCGTTATAAGCTTATTTGCAGCCATGGCGATAAAAGTCAAACAACTTGGATGGTTTGTTCGTACAACGAGCTCAACCCCGGAATGAATTAAATAGGTACCGTGAGGTACTTTGTGTCACTTGATAAAACCGATGCGGCATTTACAACATCCTCTCCCTTCGGTAGAAAGGCGAGAGCGTCGAACGGAAGTCTGGTTCTGGTCACCCGACAGAGCTGCGTGACCGTAAAGTGCCATTGAAGCACGGACTAATTACGGACATCGGACGGACGATTTATGCATGACGCACCTGGTAACAATTTTCAGTGTATCAAGTTCCATATATACTAGAATATCAATATCAGAGCAGTACTAGAAAATGACAATAACACTTCTTTCAAGTTTTTTTTTTCAACTTCGGCAACACTGTTGTTTGTCAAAACAAAGTCAACCGTTTTGCGTTTTTATTAACTTTTGCTGCTTATCAAAAGGGCATTCGACTCCTTAACATCTCATTTTCGGAATAATCCTTTGTTTCCGTTGGATCACTGGTATGTACCTTGCTGTGCCGAGGCCAACGACTACCTCGGCTGTATGATTCAGGCTGCTCGAGGCATGCGGTTCGAGATCCGGCAATGTGAACTCGTCACTATCTCAGATGATAACTCTGGAGCGTACTTCCGAGAGTTGGATTGTGAAAAGAGATCCCCAGTTGATAATGTACGTTGTCTCCAACAACAACGCAGATCGGTACATTGCCATAAAGAAGAAGTGTTGCGTCGATCGTGCCGTTCCAACGCAGGTAATGATTCGGAGGACGAATACACCCAAGAGTAGCAATGTTCGGACGCTCATATCTGTCGCAACCAAGGTCGTCATCCAGATAAACTGCAAACTGGATGGTATACCGTGGAAGATCAAGATCTCTGATCTGATGACGATCGGTTCGAATGTTTGCCACGATGCTAAAGATAAATCAAAGTCGTTTGGAGCAATGGTTACCACTGTGGATCATGACAACAAAAGCACACCGAAGTTTTATGCCACCGTTATCCAACATTCGCACGGCGAAAAAATCAGCAAACACCATCAAAGCGCTCAACGAATATCATAGAGAGTATAGAGAACTGCCGAAACGAAAATCTTCTACCGGGATGGCGTCGGCGAGGGTCAACTGCATTACATGTTCGAAAACGAAGTCAAATCGGTTGTGGAAAAACGGAACGAAATGTATCGATCGTCTGGATCCGATCAGGACGCTCTGTTCACCTTTTCCGATCGCAGGCATTATCCCAAGCCCGGAACTATAGTGGACAAGGTTGTCATTCTTCCGGAACGGTAAATTTAGGCACTTCACTAATTATGTTGAGTAAAAACAGTTATTCCCTCATTTAGAACGGATTTCTATATCATCTCGTAATCAGTTTGCTAGGCAACTGTTTCACCCACCGTATTCAACATCATCTACGATACGTCAGGTCTGAAGATCGATCACTTTAAGATGTTGACCTACAAGCAGTGCCATCTGTGATACAACTGGTCCGGACGTTTACGACGACTCACACTTGGCCTTGGCGGGTAAGGTGTCGTTCTGTTCGGTTTATAATTTTTCCTCTGTGTGCCGACTCGTGAGTTTGTTCAATGAAGGGTTCCTCAGGGGTTCTTAAATTAATCATAAGTTGTTATGAAATAAAAACTTTCAATGATTCGCATCTGCTATAAAAAATATTTGTAAACTATTTGGATACTGTTCATTAAATTTTTAGGGTACATTATGCAATTTGTTCGCCCTAAGTCCGTGTATTCTTTGAATATTCTTTTTATCTGTGGTATCTTAGAAGCGAAAGCTATTGGGTAAGATTTGTAAGAGGTTTTGCTATCTTAGCAAAATCTCTCATAAATTTCCAATTGTAACCTAGAGTTTCTATGAAGTCTCGGAGTTGATGGTACATTTTTAAGACCGAAAGGCATTCGCAAAAACTCATAATGTTCGTTTTCAAAACTGAATGCTGTTTTTAGGATTTCTGCCTTCTCTACTTCGACTTGGTGGAAGCCAAAAGTAAGATCTAAAACAACGACCTAGCTTATCGAGTATGTCCGGTAGTGGAACACCATCGCTATACATCCAGCTGAACTAACAACAAATGCGACAACAGCAAAATTAACTTCATCATCATCATCATCACCATTGGCAGCAGCAACATGCGTCGCCTTCGCCAGCGTTTACCATGGGTTTCGTTGTGGCTGGATCGACTATCGGTTTCATCATGAGCCAACAGGGATGATGGATAATAATGATGCGATTTTAAGAATTGTTCTTTTTTGTAAAAAAAATAAAATGTAACGATCAGACTGCTTTTTTCTCTCTAAAAACCGAAATACAAGATGATTTCTGTGAGATTATTTTGGTTTACCTTTATCAGCAAATGGAAATGAAAGAATTTTGTAATCAATCAAACTATTTGTTATCAAACATCATTACGTTATCAAAATACTACAGAGCTAATTCTTAATGAGACCCACACCAATTTTTGATTTCTAAAAAGTTTCTTACTCGCAATCGCTCGGCAATACATTCAACTCAGAATATTTCAGTTAGCTAATCGCCATGGCATCCCTAGGAAAAACTTAATCCTAGTTAAAGGTCGGATCATTATCCTTGTTCATGTTGGCGAAATTCTCCTTCTTGATGCCCTTGTTGACGCATCGCTTAGAGCTGCGAAAGCTTGCAGTAAACTGCATATGGTAGGGTGTGACAACCCGGAAAACCAGCCCCCCGATGGTCTTCCGTCGATGCTGTGGCGATTCAGGGACGTTTTGATATACTGTAGCAGTGGCAGCAAGTGGATGCGTGCCAGAGTTCCCCGTTATTGGAAAATCGGTATCAGTTTTCGGAATAATTTAAAAATAAAAAGAGAATTACCATTGCACATGACACGGCACGCGTAAATGCATTTTTTTCAATGGATCCTTCAGATGACCATATGGGCGGGTTACCGTGTAACCTGCCGGATTCATCGTATACTCGGTATTGTTCCTTGGTTGGTCGGTCACAATTTCTCCTGGATTATGAACAGTAAATCCTGCCACCGTCAATGGGTAATTCGGATGGCCTGATTGGCTCAGTGACATGTTCTTTTGGTGGAGATCTTATCGGTAACTGCTGCATTAGCATTAGCCCTACCATTTCTTGTGTTACCTTTCCTTTTAATAGGTGGATCGCCGGCACTACCCCCTGGCACAGCTCGTTTAGGAGGTAAACTATTGGCTCTCAAATCATTAAATTAGCTATATGGCCTGCCCATTTGTGTCTTCAGGTCATTCTCGTGTTCCAGTAGCTTTTTCAGCAGATACCGTCACTCCTCTTTCACCAGCAAAATTTCCTTTTGGATCTGGGCAACGTGATTACATAGGGAAGCATTTTGCTTGAATTTGGTTCCAGTTGTTTTTGTAAATAATATCAGCTGACATAACTAACATGAACACTAAATCACGTCTACGCAACATTGAAAATAATCTAGTATACACGGCACTTTGCCAGTACTAGAAACCGGTTCTCTAGTACGTGATCCATAATTTTTCAAATGTTTTTCCGGTAAACGGCTCCTGTTGGGGGGAGGAGTGGAGGGTAGTGAGGGCAGAGGGAGAAATAGGGAGCAGCGCGTAGGGGGGGGGGGGGGGGAGGGGGGGGGCGGTGGTGGGGGGGGGAGATGCGGGCAAGAGACGGGACGGTTGGGGGCTTGAAAATCATCCGTAGGTTCGGGAAGGGGGAAGGGAGGGGGGGTGTTGGGGGTGTGGTGGGGGGTGGTCAGGGACACGGGCGAGGTAAAAACGGCGGGGGTGGGGTGAGGTGGGTGTGGTGGTGGGAAGGTTGCGGTTCATGGCAAGGCAAGGGGAAGGGGTGCTGGTGGTGGGTGGGGGGGGACGAGGAGGATGCGGAAGAAGGTGGAGGGGGGCGGGGAGGGGGGGGATGGGGGAGTGAGGGGCGGTGGAGTGGGGAGCGGGAGCGGGGGTTGTGAAGGGCGGTGGTGTGGTGGGGGAGGGGGAGGGGGGAGGGGGGGGGGGGGGATGGGAGGGGGGCGGCGGAACTCCCTCTCAATCGTTTTATAACCTGGTTACACTTCTCAACAGCTGTTCAGATGATGACATTTCGATGGATGTCCCTGTGCAGAGTCCACCCGGCTGTAACGGGAACGTGTTAGTGTGACGGAAAGCGAGAAAGCAATGCGAAAGCAGAAAGTTCGCGCAGTAAGAAGCGTGTATGCCACTTCTGTAAGAAAATTTGCCATATCCGACGCAACTGTAGACACTTTTTGGCGTCGAAGAAAGAAACTGAAAGTGTACCGAAATTTCGCAAAGAAGAAAGTGTTAAAGCGCAAGCAGCTCAATGTGATGGTACAGGTGTCACATTTGTGGTCGGTAACGAAAAGGCCTGCTGGATTATCGAAGCGGTGGTGGGGAAGGAGTTCGTTTGGGGGGATTGGGGGGGGTGGGGGGAGGGGGGGGGGGTTTTGGTGGGGGGGGGGGGGGGGGGGGGGCTTGTTCCATCTGAAGCTAGCGGAGACTTCACTCAAGGAAACCACCGGCCAACACGAGAACAACTTTCATTACAGTGGCACTGACGCTTAGGCCACCGTGATTGGACGGGTGCTAAACGCTTAGTGAAGGAAAATCTTGCGACAGGTATGCAGGTAAGTGATTGTGGCTTGCGTCTTATATGTGAATGTTGTTTAGAAGGAGAAATCGTCCCGACCCCCTTCCCTGCTTTTACCGAGCGGAAATCGACTGGAATTTTGGACATCGTGCACACTGACCTTTGCGGCCCGATGAAGATCGCCACCCCTAGCGGTAACCGTTACGTTATGAACATAATCGATGATTTCAGCCGGTTCACGGTAATATATCTGCTCTAGAATAAATGAGAAGCAGCTGAATCCATCAAGGAGTATGTGATTTCGATGATTTCTAATGATAATGATTTCAAAAATCAACTATAACTGGTTTAACTACGAAACCGCCGGCTAGAAACGGCTCTAACCTAAGCCAAATTATTGGACAGACGAAGATGTACGTTTGTACGATCCGTGGAGGCACTTTCCCTGGGTTTGGATCTGAAAGTACAACCAATGTCCATTATTAACTTTCACTCGCTACGGAAAGATGAGCAAGGTGTGTTGAGCGATTTCTAATATGGTAGAGTTGCGGATAACCTTGAAACTGTTTTGGTTTCCTTTTTGCAGTTTGAATCATTTTAACGCTCAACTGATGGAAGATACCAGCCCTCTTTAGGAAAAATTACCGGAAGTCTGTAATATCTCTTGCAATTGGATGACATGGAATTCGGGGACAAATCACGATGAAAAGCACACTTGTCAGCTCAGGGACATTCCGTCGATCATGTAAGACATTTTGGGATCTTGGACACGAAAACAGTTATCGGAACGGGGCAAGCGGGGCGGATGCTTCAACCGAGGAACGCGGTGAGAGTTGTTATATTGCTAAGGAAACGGGATGCTTTCTGTTAGTGAAGCTGCTGAAAAACCGGTTCGAGATTGTGGGAGATTAAGAGTAGGACTTTGTGTGCCAAGTTCATCGAAGTGAAGGCGAAATATCAGTGAGTATTGAAGGATTTTGATATTAAATTGAAATAGTAAATCTCTATTCCTAATAATATCAGTAAAGTCTGTATGCTCGCTGGAAGAACCGAGGGAAAAACGTCACGTACCAGCTTCAAACGAAGTTGATTCGTCATCGAGGAATAATTTGCTACTGATGATGCTGGTCAGTAAAGTTAACGCAACCCGGTTGGACAGCTCATTGATAAACTCAGGTAAACCAGGATTCTTGCTCGACTACTGAAATATCTATTGTTTGTTCATTCATCACAAACAAACTTATTCCAACGACCTTTTCAGATCGTTCTTCAAATTCAAATCTACTACAATCTGATCCCACCGGTAATGGATTCTTTGAAATATGTTACCTCTCATACGATGTCTTTGAGTACAACGGATTGATGCAGTCATTACAGTATGCTGACAATTAGCTGCCAGGTTGTCATTGACAATGATGTTTCGATAGCTAAAATTCGTTTGGCTCATTTTCAGATGAGATTTGTTAATTTTGAAGGAAGTGGTGAACGGTATTCAAGCAACCGAGAAGATGATTTCTGAGCATATCGGTATCATGCGCGGTGAGAAAACTGCTTCGAGGCAAGGCCGGATATTTCAGCCAGGTACGCCACACGAAGAAGTCATTCCAAGTAATTCGACGAAAGAATCTTCAGGAGAAAAATGCATTCAAGAATACAAAGTAACAGGAACGATACGAGATCCTGATGGAGACAAACGGAAAAAGCAACAGGAGTACGTTGGTAAAATTATGCACTAACTGGCAACAGAAAAGAATTCATAGTTCCTGTCCGCCGTTCCACCGGAAATGAAAGAATCACCCAGTTCCTGCAGTTATTTATCTTACCATGGTGTACCTTCACGTTACGGATGTGCTCCACTTGTCCACTCAATATTATACTTGATTCAATCCATTTAAGATTCGGATATAATCATGTATGTCTTCGGATTGGAAAGAGTTGGTTGCAATAAAAAACGAAAGGATGAGTAATGTCAACTGCAAAGTTGACGTAGGACTGTTTGTGGATATGAAGAAATTGATGTCATCGAATTAATAAATTTCTGCTATATTTTATTCAGTCTAAAGAACCATGAACCTCTATGCTATTAGTGTGTGAGGCTGTACAATTGGTTCTCCAAGAAAATGTTTAGAAACTGCAGATCGGCTTGACTGAACTGTAAATAATATTTTGTTTGTCGAATGTCCAACGTGCTTGAAAGTGTTAAATGGATCCTATGTTTACGGAGGGAACATGGTTCGCGATTGAAGTTTTCTTCTGAGTCTTCTTGGGCTGCAGGACGGCCTGGGTGTTTGGCAGCACGTAATACTACGATAAAAATAGACATTTACACCGTCTTCAACTCGAGGTTATACAGACTGAACATTGAACATAGAGCGAATTACAACGAACAACTTTAGCCAACACCCAGTGGACCAGTATAGACATTTTCATTTTCCGAAGAGTTCCACAGGCTACAGTGGGAATCGATCCCTCACTTCATGGCAATCGCTTGAACGACGGGTGACGCCGCTTACCACTTGACCACGAAGATGACTTGGGCGAATAATTTGGCCATTTTCTCCGGGACGTGGCGTTTTAAGCAACGCCATGTTGAGCCGGTGCGTGGTAATGAAAATTTAGATGAGCTCAAGAGAAATTTCAATCAAACCATACTCTTCTTCAGTTGGCAAATTGATTTAGTAGTCCTGAAAAGGACGGATTTTAGTTGTTTACGGGGGGTCAATTAACGGAGAAATGATTTATGTCAGCGTCGACGTCGGGCATCTTCCGCTTGCCTCGTCTAGCGGACGTGCCAGCCACATCAGGCGGCGTCTCTTCGATCTCCATCCTCGTGGAGTGAGCAACAGTGCTAAAAACTCGGAGAAGCACTTTTTTATCACGAGAGCGGGATAAACACGTCTGAATGTGTCGACTATCCAGTAACCCGTTTTGTATAATGGCATCGGGTACCATTACATGAAAAGAAGGGGGTATCAACGGAAGCAATGCGAGTCAATTTTTACAAAAGGAGACGGGCCTCAGTTGTTACGCCAGACACCAACGTGGAAATGAAATCATAGGTTTTCATTGCCCTGACAGGGGGTTCGGAGGTTAAATTCACATCTTCTCATTTAAGGCAATAGAAAAATCGCCCTTGTCAAGGCCTCAAAACCCCATCCAAAGAGATGTTAGACATGGACACACTTGCTTCTGAAACTGCAAAACAGTTAGAGTTAGTAAATATTATCCAGAAAAGTTAGAGCTCACATTTGATAACTACCAGCAACCAACCTAATCTTTTATCTGCAATTAATTGATTATGTACCTATATACAACTAGGAACTACAACGAACCTTACCTACCCCCTACATTGATTATGTGTACACATGGTCAGTCTGCCGTGTTGCAGTTCGGCTCGAATTAACGGTTAATTTTACGTTTATTAAATGTCAAACGTGCTTGGTAGTGTTAACATGGCAAATAGAGATTTATGTATGCACCCAAAATAAAACGCAAGATTGTAATCCAATTTCTCACGACTGAACAATAGATTTACAAAGGGGAACTGCATAATATTAAGGAAGCATACTCTCTGCTCTCCTTGTCGTTCTAGAAAAACATGTATAATGCCGCTATATATAGATTTTTCTTGCTAAATACGTCGTAGAGACAGCGCTACCTGAACTTTTTATCAGTGAAAACCTACGTTCATCACACAACAAGCCGACACAATTTTGATACCCAGACCAGGTTTAAACTGGATAAAAAAAGAAAACGATATGAGAATGAAGATTCCTCGATGGAAAAGAAGCTCAGCCTTCTGAAAATCAACAAAAATAAAAAATAAAACCCGTGGTTTTCCATAATGGAAAAGGGACCTTTGGTTTGAATGTCCATAATAAGCAATATTTTTCCCCGAAATTTTAGGAACCAAACCTGATGCTGCAAATTCCAAAGTTTAGAAGAATGATGATGACAATTCTGGATCTGGGAGGCAGCCAGCTCATTTGTTTTTCATTTCCAAAGTCAAGTTCGAAAATTGCATCCAGATGATACAATGCTACTTTTTAACTAGCAATGAAGCATTTATTGAGATAATGCAGTAATGCATCATTGAATGCGTATTTAATGTTAAGTTGATTTAGATATATAGTAAAATTTTTAATGTGAACGTAATGCTACATAGCATGGGAGTTATTGAAAAAATGTAATGTTGCTGATAGTCGATCGAATTAGTGCTATGATATAATGCTTATGGTTACTTGGGGTATTTGTAGCCAACCGGTGGGCTCAAACACGAAAAGCGAAATAAGGTGCTTGTGTGTGATCCAGTTAGTAGCCATCTTTTGGTAAGGCGCAACGTAGAACGGATGAAATAACCGGCTTCTTCAAAAGACCGAGAAGGTTTTAATAATTCAAATGTAAACGATTTAAAACCCGTCCTCTTCAGGACGACCAATTAAATTTTCCTAGCTAAAGAGTTTGTTTTGTTGGAATTTCTTTAAAATTCCTTTAAAAATTCTTTCTTATTGGCAGCCGGCTAAAATAGTTTTAGTTTTTTATTCGTCGTACACCTAATGTTTTGTGTACAATTTTTAACACGGCTCGGAAATTTGAACGGTCTCTATATTATTCCGAAGCGCAAATGTAAAGCAAGTATGCAAAGTAGCATGCCAAATTGAAATTTAAAAAATGACTACCGTCACGGAAAATGTGTTACAGAAACTAATAACTCGATCGTTTCCTGATGGATTTTTTTATTTTTTTTTATTTTCCATCAGCCTGTTTCCTCACATGTAGACAATCACCGACGCCGAAAGCTGCCTTAACTCTCGTCCTTTGACACAGTTAATCTCGGACCCAAATGATCTGGAGGTGCTCACACCAGGGCTAACCGCCATACCAGAACCCAGCCTGGTCGACGTCCCATTCAACCGACTTGATCGATACCTACAAACTCAGGAGTACGTTCGTAGAATCTGGAAGCAATGGCAGTCCGAATACTTGTTCGGATTGCAGCCTCGCAATCGTTGGACCCAACGACGCTACAACATAAAAGTCGGAACGATGATACTAGTGAAGGAGGAAAATCTACCTCCACTGAAGTGGAGCATCGATCGAATCACGAATATCTTCAAAGGAGACGACGATTGTATCCGAGTTGTCGATGTGTGGATGAAAGACGGTGAATATCGCCGGAGAATCTCCAAAATCTGCATGTTGCCAAATCAACCTGACGTTGGTGATGCCACCGAATCGCAAAAAGGAACCTACACTCAGGCAACTGGACTATCAAATTTCTTATGTTTTGCCATATGAAACTGCTATAATTAACCAAATCTAGAATTCATAAGGTAAGTATCAATTTCATGCAGTTTTCCTTATAAACCATCATAATTGTTTAATGCCTTCGTAAGGTATTCATTGATATGCCTTATAAAATTCATTGATGCTATTTGTGTGAAAAAAAAAACATAAGACAAACACGAGGACAAACACATGAAAAAGCAAAAATAGTGTCGAACGTGATAGAAGATCTGAAGCTTCAGAAAATATCCGTATCAAGCTCGTAGATTTAACTTGGAACTTTTTCAATGTGATTTAAGGTTATCGATTTTAATTCTATTATGTGGTAGATAATCATTTTTCCTTTGTTTCAGAAACGAAAAAATCCATTATAAATCATTCTAAATAGCAGGAGCAGCCCAATCCAACTTGCCCATGGTGCTTCGGTATATGAAAAGAAGTATTATACAAAACTGTCGACTAACTAATATAATCCACTATAATTCAAGCATTAATAGATTGAAAAATAAAGGCAATAAGCGATCCTGCTCTCTATCTATATGCAGCGGTAGCTTTCAATGCTTCATATTATTTATGAAGGTTTAATCAAAGATAACATAATGCAAAAAGATACACGACTCTTGCGATTCACAGGATATACGAATAGCGCAGCCTGGTGAGCAAAAATCCAATTAGTACATTGTTAATATGATGCGTGTGAAATGTCAATCTCGACGTCAAACTCAATTGACAGTTAAACCTTCTTCTTACCTTATACACGCTCATAAGGATTTACCCAAAATTGAGTAAACGTGAACCAAAATCTTAAAAAATGGAACTACGCAATATTGGGTAACTGGGTGTTAACTCAAATTTGGACTAACCTACAATTTTTATTATAAAATTTAGTTCTTATGGAAATTGGGTAAAATATTGTAATAAAAAAACAACTAAGGCTGCTTTTTCTTTTTTATGCTTTGGAAAAAAAAAGTTTGTTACGTCTGTAGTTTCAATATTTTATTTGTGCTATGGTCACCCTGATAAAAATAACCATACAATTACAATACAATAATATAAAATAACATTAAAATCTATTGCCGACCATGAATGTGATTGTTCTTGTAACAGAGAAATGAAAAATGCATATTGTCATTACAATAGATCTACTATTCACCCCATATGCTAGAATTTTCAACAATTTTGATACAATACAATCAATAGTAATTGACTCAAATTTTTTCGGAGAAAAATGTTATAGTTAAGATACATAACAACCCCCTTGTTCTATTGTCGATGTCTCAATTTACATTAGATTCTGTTTTGAAAACAATAACTCCTATTGTCATCTTATCGTTATGAACAATACTAATAGTATTTTCAACCTACCGTACACTGACGGAATTTTCAACACTTCCTTTTCATATCTTTCATTCTAGCAAACATTACTGTCCACTCTTGGTGCCTCATGGTGATGAGCGGACATCTCCTTCTACATCATATTCAAGAGTGTTTTCGCTGCATGCATTTGTTTGTGGTTTTGTGTGAATTATAATTTAAAATTTGAGCTGATTCCGGAGATCCTACAGCTTGTATTACACTGTTTGTCCAATAGCCAAATATTTGTCATAGGCAGATAGGCATCTGACAAACATCTACGATATCTGTCAGCTGTCTAGCTGCCTATGCCAAATATTTGGCTATTGGGCAAACAGTGTAATACAAGCTTACGTCTTCTTTTGTCACATGATCTTGGACATACACGATAAATCTTTTTTATTCAGAAGTTCAATTTTATGAGCTTTTTTCTCAACAGATGGCAGTCTTAACTTATGCAGAGGTTGTCTCTTGCACAATACATGAAAAAAATGGAAGTCGTGTATTTTTTGCATTATGTTATCATTGGTTTGATGCTGCACCATATTAAGTATTGTACACAAACATCTTTAACTTCATAGAACTAGCGGCTGGATAGTCATGAAGAAAATCAATATATTTTTTGGCTCAGGAAGTACTAGCACACCGGTCCCAAGCTCGGTCCTAAGCTTAATGATTTGCCCCAAATAACATAACTTACACCAACACACCCTCAAATGTTCTGTCAAAATAACATAGCGAATCAAAACAAAAACAAAGATGCTAGTACCGAAAGGTACAACAAAGCGCAAGAGTTATTGCAAGGTGCATACACGGACAGAAATGATGCATGATTGATATAACTTTTGCCATAGTTATCCCAAGCTTCGAAGATATTCTTGACATAGTTAATTTAAATGGTTGTTTGAAAATGATTTGATGTTTACATCAAGCATATATTTCATTTGAATCAACGTTATTGAACATCAACCATTAAATGCTTAAATCAAGCATACATGTCATTATTTGAACCCATGTTTATCGTTGAATCACTCATACTGGAAGGTTAAATAGGGCATATAGCAGCTCTACTGAGCCTCGTGGCTGTCATCCGCACTCAACGACAAAGCGAAGGAAAAAAAATATCATGGCGGTGGCAGATCACTCGGTTGACTTGGACGACGACCTGGTTGAAGAGTTTTATGTTGACGAAGAAGTGGTAGAATTATTGAAATCGTTTGGATTATCCGCGGCGGGCATCGAAGAGTTTGTAGGTATGTAAGCAAATTGTAACTATTCTTTAAAGTAGTTTTAATGAATTTTGATTACAGCTAACGGGTACGACATTGATGCGCTACAATTAATCGAGCGTGAAGAAGTCGAAGCGCTTCTTCCTCCACCACGACTAGCAGACCGAACCAAGTGCATTCGAGGATTGAATGACTGGCGTCGGTCTCTGGTAATTTGCTCATCATTTTCATTTCGAAAAATAGTAAGTAATGTGCAATTTACTCCGTAGGGATTACCACCAGTATCCTCGCCGCTGAAAGGCAGAAATATTCAGACATCTGATCCACCGAGAGTTGTGCTCGGTAATCTGCCGCGGCAACAATGGACGGCGCAAGCTCTGATCAAGCAATTTGCTGTCCACTCCTAGGGTCGCATGTTGATAAGAATGATATTTCCAATTTTCAAACATTGTTATATGTTGTTTAATTTCGTAATATCCAAAGAATATGTGCTCATTGAGTAAACGTTCCTATAATGGTGGTATTTTAGTGCAAAATGTTCCAATTAGAACATATTGCACTAAAATACCACCGTTATAGGAACTTTTATCGTAAATTTAACGATTTTTTTGATTTTTGGAACCAACCATAACATCATTTGAACGAATCTCTGTGTAAGCTTAAACCAACCATCCGATACCATTAGTTCAACCCTCAAAATAAGGTCAAATTAAACATAAACATTATTGAATTTATCATGAGAATCAGAGAGCTGTCAAATCATCAACAATGAATATTGTTGATGTTAGTATAATATGGTTGATTCAACCCTATTTCATGCTCTAATTAGATCATCAATGCTGTTTAATTGAAGCTTCCATTATTCTTCGATCTATTGTATTATGCGTGAAACAATCTCAAAAAATTATTATATAAAAGTCAATGCACAAATATGCTTGATCGGGACCGGAATATTATTGATATGACTTTATTTTTTTCTCCGTGTACTGCAAGGTGAACATCGGAACAAGGGGTTCTACAACAGTGAACCAATTTCAAAACGCCAGTTGCATATTGATTAGACACCAAAAGTAGCAGGCTTCAAGAACTAATGCTTTCTTCAGTCCTTTGCAATCAATATGTCATCACTACACCTTCTAGAGTTGAATAATTATTATCGAATTCATTTTTCAACCTAGGCTGGAACTAGTTACGTACAACCTGCGATACCCGAACTTCTTGTCAGCGCAAACCTCATCCAATACGAGCTACAAATAAAACCACACACACTGACTTTCAACACACAACAAGCCGACCCAATCTTGATACCCGATCCAGGTTGGAACTGAATCAAAAACAAATTCGCTATAAGAATGATTCTTATCTACAAAATTTCAATGTTTATGTTTGTTTATTTTTTATCGGAGTGGCAGTTCAATTTTGCGGTAAGGAGTTAATTGTTGAAGAATCTGTACTATTTCTAGGTACATCTCAAGGATCCGGATAATCGTGACAACCACAGGCGGTAATTGTTCCGCGTAATTGTTCTCGATAGAGTGATTGGTGGAGATGAGAATAGCGTTGAAGTATGACCAGGAATCTGACTAGCTTTTTCTCTGTTTGAAACATAAAACCACTGCTTACCTTACCAATCAGACCAAGGCCGGTGTGGCCTCTGCTGTACACAGAAGTTGTCTCCATTGTGATCGGTCCATGGATGTACTTCGCCATCCTCGCTGTCTGCGGAGGGTCCGCAGGTCGCCTTCTACTTGATTGATCCACCTTGCTTATTGCGTGCTCTTCTTTTTGTACCCGTCGGTTCTTTTTCGAGAACCATTTTCATAGGACTGTTGTCCGACATTCTGACGACATGCCCAGCCCATCGTATTCGACCGATTTTTGCGATGAGTACGATGAGGGGTTCTCCCAGCAACTGATGCAATTCGTGGTTCATTTGCCTCCTCCACGTTCCGTTAAAACCACTGCACTACGGTTTTTAGCTTGCATGTAAGCAAATATACTATATTAACAATTTAAGTCACTTCCTTTTTCCACATATACATGTTAGGCGACCCGTGTAGCGCTGCCAACAGAACCATCTGGTGATAAAAAAAGGCAATCAACATATATTTTACCTTTCAATTGGATTAATTCATTCTACCGTGTATCCACGTTAATAATATACTCTTTTTATGAGTATTGTTTGCTCACACAGAGAAAAGTTTTATAGCCTAGGGCAAAATAAAGATTTTAAACCGACTATAATCAAAAAGACCATTCAAAATAGTTGATTCAACATTAACTATAATGTCAGAATAGCCCCTGTAACCATGACCATTGTCAATAATGTGATGATGAAAAAATTTCTCCGACCATTTCCATGGTAACTGTAACCATTATATGCAATAGTCATCTTGACTATGATTTAATTGTCGGTACAACCATATAATTATTCTCAGAGCTCTTTTGAAAATAACGCAGGTACGTCAAAATGTGTTTTTTTAACTCCTAGAATAGAATTTATTCCCCCCTTTTTAAGGAAGGAATTGTTAAAAAATTTTTTTTTTCTTAGGGGGGGCCCCAAAATTTGTATGTGGGGGGGGGGTGGGGGGGGGTTTGGGTTTTTTTTTTGGGGTTTTTTTTGTATTTTTTGTCCTCGGAGGTTAATTGTGGGTCGGTATGTGGGGGCAAAAAAAAAACGCGGCGGTCGGGGGGGAAAAAAAAAAACCCCGGTGTATAAGAAAACAAAAAAAATTTTGGCGCACAGTGGGGCAATAACCCACTCTCGTTGGCCAAAACCTCTAGCGCTCTGGGTTTGCATTCTAGAGGTTTGATGTCTTCGCAAAAAAGTATTAGGAGTAGTTAAGCTATTCTTTGGCAACATTGGTCTTGATCTAGATGATTTAAAACTGATCTAGATCAGTTCTATCTTTAGATAGAAGCATCTTATCAAAAAACTTTCTTCCGCAAAGTTGTTTGATGTAAAATTTTGAGCATATTCTTTGAAGACACCTATGCTCTTTAATGTATGTAGATGGCGCTGTGTGATATTTTGTAAAAAACACTCAAAAAAAATGATTTTTGATCATTTTTCATGAAAAAATATACTGAGAAAAAATGATACTTCGTCAAATCTATGAAAGTAAATAAATTTGAAGCAAACCGTGAAAAGTTACGCATACTATTCGTTGATTTTATGGTTAATTTCATGGAAAATGTTGATAAAATATGCAATTTTTATTACTTCCTAAATCAGAAAATCGCAAAAAGTCGCAGCTGATTTACCCCCACAAATATTGCTCAACATATGCGGAAATCTATTCTGTATTACATTTCACAGGCAACCACAGGCATTTTGGATAGCATTTTTCGAAAAGGGGGCTACAAAAAGTTTTTTTTATTGAAAAAAAAATTTCAAACGCTCTGGGTGTGCCTCGTGGAGGTTTAATGTCCTCAAAAAAGAATCTTGGTTCAACAGAGCTATATTTAATCACCTTTGGTTGTGATTTAGATAAGTTGGAGCTGATCTAGATCAGTTCTACCTTTTGATAGAAGCGTCTTTGCCATATGCTTTCTTCTGCAAAGTATTTTTTAGATATTTTTGATATATCTTCCGAAGGCACTCATACTTTTTGCAAAGAGTTACTCAAAAAATTCAGCAGTTTTACGGTACAAATAAAATACTTTTCAATAGGGTAATGGAGGTATTTTGGACATGTATATATTTTGGCCACTTTGCTGCAAAAAACATTCTTAACGTAACCGATGACTAATAATTTCTGTACAGATAGCTAGATCTAGCTTCAATCTAGGTTTGGGTTCAATCTACGACATTGTACGATGCGAATAGAACGTTTTTTAGAGCAAGGTGGCCAAAATATATACATGTCCAAAATACTTCCGGTACCCTATGCATCGAAATATAGTAAAAAGAAACCAGCAGCTGATTTCATTGCTGAATTTTTCTACAGCGCAATGAACAAAGTAGGCATGCGCGTGTGTGAGGAAGTTCTCCATGAAGCAGGCCATGAAGCGAAATAAACATAATTTTATCGTTAGGAAACAAATATTCAAGTATGTATAGCATCGCACGCTTAAAATTTTTCGAGTTGCCAGAAGAAAAGTTCTTCTTGGTCTGAACGCTACAATCATGTTTACGACCATATCAAAAAAGTGATTCAAGCAAGTGATAACGATATTCAAATATGGAGTATTGTACGCAAGCAAGGTGCACTTATTCGGAAACGTTGGAATAGCAGTGGTCGGAAGAAAGAGAGATTCCAATCGTTAAATTGTCAATGGCTTGCAGAAACGGTCTCGTTTGGTACAGCGATTTCGAAAGTTTCAGGTTTGTATTTTTGCCAACATTATTTCGTCATTTCTTAAATTTGAAACTCATTATGTTTCTAAAGGTAAATCGGGTCGACCTATCGTAAATTATGAGCAAGCAAGCACACGAACGAAACGCAGGAAGGCAAGAGCGTTACGGAAGTCAATTCCTTTGCCAGCTCTTTCTTTGGCAACGGAAATGAGTCTTAGAGCTGAAGGAAGAACGGCAGAAGCTGGATTGATCAAAGAGGCCTTAAACAGTTCGCCAACTCGTGCATCAAAAATTATCAACACGTTGAAAGAAGCTGAAAAAGCAACAGGTATGTATGATGTTGTTGTATCATTTTAAGGAGGGACTTTAACCCACTGGTCATTCGTCCCTGTATACAACAGGTATCCATCCGTACACTACAGAAGAAGCTCTAGCTCTTATTTTGGACTTAGGTGTATCAAGGTAAGGGTATCAAATGATGAGAGTTAAAGCTAAAGAGAGAGGGTGTGACTTGTACCCTTCATACAAGAGAATCCAGGAAACGAAAACCCAATGCTATCCAGCGAAAGAGTTTCTTGATATTTCCGAAATCAAAGGAGAAGTTAAGTTACAAGCATTGTTAGATCTGACAGTTAGACGGATTGTAGAAGTTCAAAAAACTGTAATTGATAGCATATCATCCGAAAAACTTTCGAAATGTGTGTTGATTTCAAAGTGGGGGTTCGATGGCAGTGGACGTCAACAATCTTACAAACAGAATCAAAGTGATCAGACGTTCAGTGACAGCAATATTCTCATGACTACACTCGTACCTTTGCAATTATTAATTGAAAGTGACGGAAGTACCTCTAGAAAGGATGTACTCTGGCAAAATCCAAGGCCTTCGTCAACACGGTTCTGCAGACCGATTAAAATTGAGTTTGCTAAGGAAACGGTGGCCTCTATCAAAAGGGAACAGGAACTCGTGGAAAATCAAATAAAGAAACTTTCTCCTACTGTTGTCGATATGGGATATGGAACACTGCCCATTAGTCATAGATTGACGCTAACTATGATTGATGGTAAAGTTTCCAATGCACTTACCGATAATAAAGCTTCACAAAAATGCAATGTATGTGGCGCACTTCCAAAGGAAATGAATGATCTAAATAAAATCTCAAAGAGGTCTGTTGACTTGAGAGCTTTGGAACTGGGTCTGTCGACTTTACATGCCTATATCAGATTTTTGGAATGGTTACTGCATGTGAGTTACCGCTTGGAAGTCAAAAGTTACTTCAAGACAAAGGATCTTAAAGAACAAATCGAAAAGCGAGAAGACTACATAAAACGACGATTCAAGGTCGAAACAGGATTACTTGTAGATGTAGTAAAAGAAGGACATGGCACCACTAACGACGGCAACACAGCCCGTAGATTTTTCAAAAATGCTGCTCAGACAAGTTATATCACAGGCATAGATGAGGGTTTGATCGATCGATGCGACACAATTCTCCGGGCAATGTCATGTGGATATTCGGTCAACATTGCAGCATTCCGAAACTTTGCTGAAAATACGGCACGTCTCTATGTCAGTCTCTACAAGTGGTACCCTATGCCAGCTTCAGTGCATAAAATTTTAATGCACGGATCTCAAGCGATCGAAATAGCGTTGCTCCCAATTGGAATGCTAAGTGAGGAAGCACAAGAAGCGCGAAATAAGGATTTTCGCAAATTCCGCGAACGATACAGTCGGAAAACTAGTAGAAGAGATACAATGGAAGACGTTTTCCATAGCATGCTTCTCTCATCGGATCCTGTTTTATCCACGATGCGACCCATGCCGTTGAAGAAAGACGGAAGCATCAAACCCGCTGTATTAAATCTTCTCGAAGTGCCATCAGTTCAGTCAGATGATGACGATTAGTATTAATATCTGTATCAGTTTGTTTTTTTTTCTTTCAATGTAAGACAATATATACGATTAACTATGAAGAACACAACATGGGATTTCATTGCACTATTATATTAATCTAAATTACCGAAAACCATTTTTGGAGTGTTTTCCACAAAATGCCATACAGCACTATCTACATAGGTTATGAAGTATGAGTGCCTTCGGAAGATATATAAAAAATGTCTAAAAAACACTTTGCAGAAGAAAGCATATTGCAAAGACGCTTCTATCAAAAGGTAGAATTGATCTAGATCAGTTCCAACTTATCTAGATCACAACCAAAGGTGATTAAATATAGCTCTGTTGAACCAAGATTCTTTTTTGAGGACATTAAACCTCCACGAGGCACACCCAGAGCGTTTGAAATTTTTTTTTCAATAAAAAAAACTTTATGTAGCCCCTTTTTCGAAAAATGCTATCCAAAATGCCTGTGGTTGCCTGTGAAATGTAATACAGAATAGATTTCCGCATATGTTGAGCAATATTTGTGGGGGTAAATCAGCTGCGACTTTTTGCGATTTTCTGATTTAGGAAGTAATAAAAATTGCATATTTTATCAACATTTTCCATGAAATTAACCATAAAATCAACGAATAGTATGCGTAACTTTTCACGGTTTGCTTCAAATTTATTTACTTTCATAGATTTGACGAAGTATCGTTTTTTCTCAGTATATTTTTTCATGAAAAATGATCAAAAATCATTTTTTTGAGTGTTTTTTACAAAATATCACACAGCGCCATCTACATACATTATAGAGCATAGGTGTCTTCAGAGAATATGCTCAAAATTTTACAACAAACAACTTTGCGGAAGAAAGTTTTTTGATAAGATGCTTCTATCTAAAGATAGAACTGATCTAGATCAGTTTTAAATCATCTAGATCAAGACCAATGTTGCCAAAGAATAGCTTAACTACTCCTAATACTTTCTTCCGAAGACATCAAACCTCTAGAATGCAAACCCAGAGCGCTAGAGGTTTTGGCCAACGAGAGTGGGTTCTTGCCCCACTGTGTGCCACCTCGTCGAGGTGGCAGGGTGATCTGCTCCTCGAGCTACCCCATAGTGGGATGTTAGGCAAATGAAGCGCCTGTGGTTCGAATACTACTTTACCATGCCCTTTCACTCAATTTTCAATACCTCTGTTCTATTTCTAGCCTACCGTACACTGACGGAACTTTCAACTTTCTCTTCATATCTTTCATTCTAGCAAAAAAACATTGCTGTCCACTCTTGGTGCCTCATGGCGATGAGCGAGACATCTCCTCCTAGTCCATTATTATTGTTTCGATGCAGAAACGAAACCATATATTTCGCAATAAAACCCAAGCTGCATTCCACGTTTTTAAGACAATCTTAAGGATTTTTTCAAGTCTTAGTTACGAATTCTGATGATTTGATTGATGATTTTGATTTGGTAATTCTACCATCTATTGTATCAAGGTAACTTTCCGTAGCAGTGGAATAATCTGAAAAACGATTTGATCAGGATTCTATTATTGTTCGTGATCATCAAACTCCTGTATGAAGGGCCAAACACGTTTGAGCGGGCCCGTTAGCAGAGACATTTACGCGAAACCCGCGAATATAGGGGAAATAATCTCCTTCCAAAAGCTAGCTCACACAGACAGCACTAGAATCGAGCCCTCGATTGACAGAATAAACCCAATAGATGGGATCGAAGAGCCCGCCCTCGTTCTGCGAAATGTTAACAATAGGGAGGAGGCAGTCCCATGCTCCCTATCCAAATCGTTTCACTTGGGTGCCCTGATGGTCCCTCCCTTTCCCCGTTATATGTTATTTAATATTTAGTATATTTTGTACACAAAAAATTAAGATATCAGTATAGAAAAATATACGTAAAAAGACGGCTACAGTAAGTCGGGACGAGAACATAATATGCGTATGTATCAAATATATCTGACATTCAAAGGATTGTTACTGAAAAATAAATAAAAATTAGACATGTATTAATATCCTACTAGTCCTGGAAAAGCTGAAAACAGTATAGATCATTCCAAATATCAAAGATAAAATTTCAATAAAAGATATTATTTTATAAGAAATGTTGCAATATGTTTTTCTTTATATTGTTATAATAACATTTTAAAGATAGCAATTGAAGTGATCAAAGAGTCCGATTTGATGATTTCTGAAAAAAAAAATGCTTATCTTACCATAATAAACACAACTAAACACAATATTGAAATATAATCCCACATTGCTTATAAGCACATGCCAGTCTTTTATGACTATAGTAGTTAAAGTTCAGAAGTGCAATTTTAAATTAAAGGTTATGCTGAAATGCTGAGAAGCAAATTGAGCCTCTGATGCCTGTCATATTGCTCCAGAGTCTTACATGGTTTTAAAGGGTGTCCACGATGAAATTGCCACACTATGAAATTGCTCTAACTTTTTAACCGTTGGGTAGAATTTAATGAAAATTTGGGTGGATTTAGTTCATAGTGCATTATTTACATCCTGCAAGTTTTAAAGTCCTGTGATCAAATCGTGGAAATGGAGTCGAAAGAACAGTTCGTGCGTGATAAAATCTTGCGCATTCATCACGAGAACAAGGATCTCTCGCATCGTTCCATCGCTAAAACGTTGGGAATCGCTAATTCCACGGTGTCGCGAGTCATTAAGCGGTTCGAGGAACGGTTGACCACCGATCGGAAGCCCAGAAGTGAAGGAAAAAGTATTCCGTACAACACCAAAAATCACAACCGCGTAGTTGGGGCCTTCAACCGAAATCCGAACGCCTCCGTTCGGGATGTGGCTAAGAAGCTGCACCTAAGCCGAAAGTTTGTCCAGAAGGCCAAAACTAAGGCTGGGCTTCGAACGTTCAAGGTACAAAAGGCCCCTAATCGCGACGAGAAGCAGAACAAGTCCGCCAAAACCCGTGCCAGGAAGTTGTACCTCAACATGCTGACGAAAGTTGAATGCTGCATCATGGACGACGAAACATATGTGAAGGCCGACTTCAAACAGATCCCCGGCAACCTGTTTTTCACGGCCAAGGATAAGTTCAGCGTTCCGGAGCATGTCCGCACTCAGAAGATGTCCAAATTTGCGAAGAAATTCCTGGTTTGGCAAGCCATCTGCACGTGCGGGAAGCGGAGTGCATCTTTCGTGACCCAGGACACGATGAACGGACAGGTGTACATAAAAGAGTGCCTCCAGAAGCGGCTGCTTCCTCTCCTGAAGGCCCACAACGTCCCAACAATTTTCTGGCCGGATTTGGCCTCATGCCACTACTCCAAGGACGTGCTGAAGTGGTATGCGGACAATAAGGTCAATTTCGTGCCGAAAATGTTCAACCCTCCCAACACTCCGGAGCTCCGCCCCATCGAGAAGTACTGGGCGATTATGAAGCAGCACCTTCTTAAACGACCTAAGGTAGTGAAGACAGTCGAGGAACTGAAGAAAGTATGGGTTTACAAGCAAAAAACGGTTGATTCACAGGTTGTGCAGAATCTTATGGCCGGGGTTAAGGCCAAGGTGCGGGCATTTGCGTATGGACTGTAAATAAAATACGAGTAAAATGGTAAAATGAAGTTTAATAGTTATTTCTCAATCCCTGAAAATTTGATGGCAATCGGATGAAAACTCGAATTTTGCGAATCAATTTTGTTTGTGGCAATTTCATCGTGGACACCCTTTAGATTGCAAAGTTGATTTCAAAGCGTGCTGAAATTGTTAATAAAATGAGAATAAAAAATATATAATATGATTTACAGATACATGATCTTCAGTCGCACCCCCTCACTTCGCTATGGCAACGGGTAAATTCACCCTTCTTTTTGCGGAAATGCTCCTTAAACTTTGGAAAATTGCTCCTTATATGCAATCAGAGGTATTAATCTTCTGGTTAGCGCTTGCCAGATGATTTGACGGGTCTTAAATTTCTTCAAGATTGTATAGTTTTGACAGGTCTTAAGTTTCTGAATTTAAGAGTCGTTAAAACGAAATGAAGACCCGTCAAAACGAAATTAAGACTTCTTAAAAATGAAATTAAGACTCGTCAAAATGAAATTCTAAACCCGTCAAAACTACCTAGAAGATTGCTATACAATCTTGAAGAAACTGTAGACCCGTCAAAACAACCGGCAAGCGCTAACCAAAAGGTTAATACCTCCGATTACATTATACCGGGCAAACGCATCTAAGGAGCATTTTTCCAAAGTTTAAGGAGCATTTCCCCAAAAAGAAGGGTGCATTTACCCCGCTGCCCTTCGCTATTGTCAGATTGACCAGATTGACTACGCCAACCAGCGACTCCATGTTTCAGCTGGCAGTCTTTTGTGATCATATGACTCGTGGAGGCGCGCGGTAGGAACTTGTGAGGACGAGAGGTCGGTCGCACCCTCCTTGTTGTCAACTCACCATTTGAAGCCCATCTTAGTTATGAACTCTGATACGACCAAAAAAAATCGTAAACAAATAATGCTAAGAACTCACATTGAAGATTGCCAAGAACTTACATATTTTGAAGATTTCTCGTGATGCACTCGTTACATTCGCCAATGTACTTTTGATGTTCTAAAAAAAAACTTAATCCCCACAAACAAAATCTCAAAGCCAAAACATTCTTCCACGGTCTTAGTTGTGAATATATTCACGCTACACCAGTCACAAATGTGCAAACAAGACTATTTGCACTGAAACAAGTAATGGCAGTTGATAGATTTACCATACCCGCTTCGTTCTAAAGTACCTCCTCGGAACGTTTTCAGATGCACTCTTCCAATTTCTCACGTTCTCTAGATTTTCGCTTTCGAATCAAAAAGACCGGCTTCAGCACTCGAAGGAATAGCCACCCACCACCCTTTCTGCGTTTTTCTGCTGTTGTATTGTTCGTTTACAGTAGTTTACAGCCATGAAGTCATAGAACGAGTTATAGTTTCGATTGAATCTGTTTCAGTTCATTTGGACCATAATCGGAGTGCTAAGTTCGATTTTATTTTCAACAAAAAATAACTTTTGATTCGTTTACAAAAGCCTATTTAACACTCAAACCAGGGAACACTACAAGAATTTCAGTGGTTTCGTTACTGCCCAGCCATGGATGGATTTACGACACCCGCGGGAGGCAACGTGAATTCTAAAAAAAGGAGTGCATTGCATTGTCCCAAAGAACATTGCACCGTATGAACTCTCTTTTCCGAAACATGAGCTCATTGACTTGCAGTTGTCGCGTGCGATGAACCTGCTTTGGTCGAACGACCGTTTTGGGGTGCATTAGCTTTTTGGTAGTGGATTGAATTATCTCCCGATAGAGAATCGCAGACCATGAGGCAGCTAAGCTTTCGAGATCAACTGCTACCGGTTTCGCTGTGATTGGCGCTGAAAATGATTCACTGCACGTTGAATAGGTAAATTTTTGATTGCAAATGAAGATGAGGCGGTAATAGGTTTGCAGCTCAACCGACATTCAAATCGTACTAATTTTAACTGAAATCTACCACTATTAGTGCCATCCTTGAAATGGTTTAGAACGTGTTCCTTCGATTGAAATGCACATAAAATGTGCACTGGCCTTGGTAGCCATAGCCGTCTTAGCAGTGGTAAATTGTGCTAATTCAGCATCGATTTCAGGCCTACTGCGCTTACTTTAACGTGTGCTTTGTGCTGACAATTCAAAACGGACTTGAGATACAACAACTAGACGAACTGTTCCACCATGATGATGATGAAGATGGTGATGATGCTGTTGGAATATGGTGCTCGCCTACAACCAACTGTGAAGGTCTATCCTTGAAAATGAGGCGCTGCTGTTCACGCGGCCATCATCCATAAGGTACGCGACCCTAGAGATGTTTTTACTTTCGAAGCACAAAGTGGAGGGGTCACCTTCGCTTCGTTTTCAGGATGGTATTGAAGATTTGTTCGTGAAGAAAGGGTAAAACAAACAGCCACCGTGTCCCACTTAAATCAATTGAAGATGACTTGCACCGAAAAGCGCACGTCAAAACAAACTTTCACATCTTGCAACAAGGGATCGCGTACGGCTCGAGCGTGTCATGATTGTTTGAAAAGT
>JAHHFK020000261.1:0-123656 GCA_024533555.2 Aedes koreicus
TTTTTTTTTGTCTTGATTATCGAGATTTTCAGCCTTGGGCTGGTTCATCTCCGTCGTAGTTACTCAAATTCCCTTTTTGGGTATTTTCGTAACTTGTTCGGAGGTGAGATTCGAACCCGTGACTTTGGCGTGAGAGGTATGGATGTTAACCACTACGCCGGGGTCGCCCCCAAAGTAAGAAATGTTTGTATGGTCGTTTGAGACCCTTCTCCTTTCTAAAAAGGGGGCTCCCATACAGGTGAAACACAAACCAAACTTGACATGTGGGTTTTGGGGACAATAAATGTTTCTATGGTGGTTTGAGACTCCGCCTCTATCTGAAAGGTGTGGCTCTCATACAAATGAAACAGAGCATAACTTGGGGATTTATCCAGCAAATGGAACCAAATTTGGCATGGAAAAGTTTTTGAAGGCAAGAAATGCTTCTACGCTGGTTTGAGACCCCTCCTCTCTCTGGAAGGAAGGGCTCTCACACTAGTGAAACACTAATTCAAACCAAACATGATAATATCCCTACTGTTATGAACATTTGTATGCAGGAATTTTTGGGGCCGGAGAAGGTTTTATTTTTTAGTTCCTTGATTATCGAGATTTTCAGCCCTGGGCTGGTTCATCTCCCATGGTAGTCACTCAAATACCTTTTTGAGTATTTTCGTAACTTGTCCGGCGGTGAGATTCGAACTCGTGACTTTGGCGTGAGAGGTGTGGATATAAACCACTACCCCGGGGTCGCCTCCGCCGGAGAAGGTTCTTATGATGGTTCGAGACTCCTTCCCGGTCTGAAAGTGGGGGGGGGGGCACTCCCATACAATTTAAACACAAATTTCTGTATAACTCGAGAGCTAATCAAGCTAATAGAACCAAAATTGGTATGTGGGGGTTTTTGAAGGTAATTTTTACTCTATGGTGGTTTGAGACCCCTTCTTAATCTAGAAGGGATGGCTCCCATACAAATGAAACAGAAATGCATAACTCAAAAATTAATCAAGCAAATGGAACCAAATTTGGCAAGTCAAGGTTTTTAAAGGCAAGAAATTCTTCTACGGTAGTTTGAGACCCCTCTCCGTTTTTTATTAATTAATTTATTGTCGGCAATCAGAAGTAGACCGTTTGTTACGTTTTGTTCTTAATATTAGTTCAAAATTAAGGTTATAAAATACATAACATAAGACTAAGCAGCGCCTGGTTTACATTATTCATATGGCGTGTTCTTCTTTAGCGTATAGCATTGAAGTATTGCTTCAATTTGGATTTTGTAATTTTAAACTCAATTGTATCGCTATGTAAGTTGTAGGTTGCCATAATCTGATTCAGAGGTCCAAATTTAGCGTAGTTTGTGCGATAATGATTTGTAATAAAAATATTTCGGTTACGCTGTTGCCGGGAGGGTATGTAAAAATTTAGTTTTGATAAAAGTTTTGCTGAATCAATGCGATGTGAAACAATGCCATTAACAAACGAATCCTTTGCAAACTCTCGGCGTTTTTTTTAGTGTTTGCATGCTGATAAGCCTACAGCGAGCTTCATAGGGTGGGAGAGGAAATCTTTCCCAACCTTATATCCGTAATGCTAACAACATAAACTGTTTTTGTACAGACTCTATTCCATAGGCGAAGCCAGGATTTCATAAAGGGGGGGGGGGGGGGGGATTAGTTTTTTTTAGAGAGAGAGAGAGAGAGAGAGAGAGAGAGAGAGAGAGAATTACATCGTCTCCAACCAGTAACGGACACATGACGGACAATACAACGCCCCGTGGACCATAAGAGTAGGGTCATTTTCATGTTCCGACAGATGAGGGCTCCCCTCACTATTGGACAATACGCCTGAATGACGGGTGGATTATCTTCTCTACTCTCACCCAAAGTATTTGATAATACCCGCCCGATTCTGGCAACAAGATTAAACAATTCTAGGATTGTTCTTGAATAAAAAAAAAACGATTTTAAAAACTTTCGATTTTTCCCATGTTTTTAAATCAAACCACATTAAATCCCAAACAATTACTGTGATGTCTCGATGTATTCATTTTATAGTAATGTTGGATTTTTGTACAGGATAACCACCAAATTTGTTTGCGATTTGTACTGAAAATCTACTATTCATCCGCGACCCTCTCACCCAAAGCAACACCGTAGAAACACCGTTTTTTACTCACCGTACTGACACCGTTTCAACAGATTATATTGTTTTAATGGTTGTTCAAATAATAAGTGATAAGCTATAACAAACATACATTTTGAGTTTTGGTGGTTTATAGCTTATGGTTTCTGTCCCCTTAGCTTACCTTTAATATAATTGTTTTATCTGATATTTTCTAAACAGGAACATTAAACATAACCTTTTAAAACGACGTAAGTCGCAAATGTAAGCAAGCTGTGTTTTTTGTGCTGAATTGTTGCTACTTGTATTCTTAATACACGAGTAGTTAGTAAAAAATTTAGTAAATTTTATTCATCAATGATGAAAAGAAATTCATATGCGTTCCAACAGCTATTCCTCAATATTTTAAAAATAGTTTATATACACTGGTGCATCTGCGTTTTGAAATTTGAACCGATTTGTCTGATATGATACAAGTGAAACACGTTTTGTCCAAACACGGTGTATGTAGCAATCATGTGTATCTGAGTAGTATGAAAACAAAACGGTGTATCATGGAATTACATTAAAATTGTTGTTCAAATTCGAGAAAAAACACCATTTTGCATATTTTTCTTTTCGTGGTTATTTCAGCTGCATGAAAAAACATTCGCTTTATTTTGTTCGCTTGTTTCTTTTAATTACATACTGGAAAATATTATACTTACTTTTGAAAAACTTTCGAATTTCCATTTATGGTACTTCTAGATAAAATGAATCAAATAACTGCTTTAAACTGCTAATAATTTTAAAAAAAAAACACCCTTGCGCAATTCCCACATTGTGCACTAAATTCACCAGCAGAGCAAATTTTTCGAAATCAAGTTAAGAATGAGAAGTAATGAACAACGACATTGATAGCAGCTTTCATCTTAGTTCAAACGAGTGTTCTCGACTTGCAGTGTCATGAATTTGATTGAGGAATTTCCATAATTCTTGTTTTATGCCTTTGTCATGCAAAATAGTAACCGAGTGCTTATGAATGTATTTTACCCGATGATTCGTTTTGTTATGAAGGTTCTTCTGTTTATAAACACGCGCAGAACCATCGCTTATTATTCCGGTCTTCCTCTAAGCTCTCCACCGGTTGCTTGTCGATCTGACAAATTTGGAATACATCTGCGTTGAGTTATCTCAAATTATAATAATCCGTCCAATATATCAACAAAACATTGCGATTGGTTGAGCGGATTGGAGATGATGAAATCATTTTGTATAAGACCAAGTCTCTCCCGGTTGGTATTAAACCAATGAGCATGGATATCAATAGAAACATAAAGTTACCAGAAGGCTTATTTTTAAGAAATCCCTCAATTGCAATTTTTAATGGATTAGCATAGATTGTTCATTAGGCACTTCAACTTGATTGATACAGTTATTAGTAACAGTAGTGCAATAGATTGTAGGATACAGTAGTAAAAATTGAAACTTATGAAAAAAGAGTTTGGTTCGAGCATCGGCTGTGAAAGGTTTTGTCGATGCTTTATTACGCACTATTTTCCTATCGAGCATGGCGCGTTTCGTAAAGGGCGAACACGAAATTGTTGCGACACCGAAAATGTCATGCCAATTTTCTTATAATGTTTAGAATCAATCCAAAATTTTAGGGTAGTTTTATACATATATTTACTTCAAAAATCAAAAGAAAAGTTAATCGATGGAGCCTTGAGTGTAAAATTGAACGCATTTTTGCTTGATGCCCTCCATCAAAGTCTTTACAGTGTCATCCGGTACCAGTTTCTCAGTTTTTTTTTTTCCATTTTCATAACATGTCCTTCTCGTCTTTGACTGTCTTCTTGCTCTTCCGAAGTTCCCGCTTCATCATTACCCAGTACTGCTCCACCGGGCGCAGCTCCGGACAGTTTGGCGGATTCATGTCCTTTGGAACAAAATGGACAGAATTGGCCTCATACCACTCCAGGACACTTTTAGAATAGTGGCATGATGCCAAATCTGGTCAAAATAGCGGAGCTTCGTCGTGCTGCTGCAAGAACGGCAAAAGGCGCTTCTCGAGGCACTCAGATTTGTAGATCTCGCCATTTACTGTGCCCTTTGTCACGAAAGGCTCACTCCTCAGTCCGCAAGAGCAGATGGCCTGCCAAATGAGATATTTGGAGGCGAACTTCGACATTTTCTTCTTCTTGAATTTGCCGGTGAAAAACTCCAACCCCGGAATTTGCTTAAAATCGGCTTTTATATACGTTTCGTCGTCCATCATACAGCGGCCATATTTTGTCAGCATCTTCTCGTAGAGCTTCCGTGCCCGAGTTTTAGCCGTCGATTGTTGCCGCTCATCGCGGTTTGGGAAGTTATGTCCCTTGTATGTATGTAGTCCAGCTCTCTTCTTTGCATTCTGGACGTAGCTCTGCGACATGCCGATCTTTTTAGCCCAATCACGGCTTGGGACGTTGGGATTTGCTTTAATCATCCGCTTCACTTTTCCCTCCGTCTTTTTGTTCTCCGGTCCCGGTTTTCTTCCAGCTCCTTTGCCGTGGTCCAACGTCAACCGCTCCTGGAACCGCTTCAACACTCTGGAGACGGTTGAATGGTGAATGTTCAACATTTTTCCCAACTGCCGGTGCGACAGGTCAGGAAATTCCAGGTGTTTGGAAAGAATTTGTTCTCTCGACTCGCGTTGGTTCACCTCCATTTTCGTTGAATCGAAAAACACGACTTCGAGTTTAACAGCATGTAAACAATACACATCAATGAGAAAGTGTGCAAAATTTGGTTGATTTTTACCCAATTGTAAAAAAATTATGCTCTGTTGAATGTATCGCAATAATTTCGTGTTCGCCCTTTATTATTTTTTATGTTATCTATAATTCTGTGAAACGAGTGATCGAGTGAGCACAGTAAGAAAACAACAAAGCATTTCTCAAGCGTTAATGAAATTAACCTTGTTTTCCTAACGGAGAACCACCATCACACTTTGTCAGTGGCTCCAATGGCATCCTTATTATTGGTTTAACTCGGATCAAATCGGATTTCCAGCATTTTAAAAAATCACTTTGTTGTTTTTCAATTAAAAACAACCATTACACTTTGTGTGTGGCCCCAATAGCATCCTTACTGTTGGTATAAATAGGTTCAAATCAGAAATCGAAACTAATATTTAAATATTTTACTAAACGAAGCGTGAATTCAGCTTATCGTTCACCAAAACGAACCCTGCTGCCACCCAATCTTGTTATCTAACATCCCGGTGATTTCTCGTGGAAGTGCGGCGGTGGTCTCGGCTTCCAATAAAACGTTCAAATAAACGTTAACAAATTCCTACCCTCTTCCTTATTTGACCGGCATTCGGGCGAGGCCAGCGCCGGTATTGCCTTAGTTTGGGATCACCAGTTTTACACATCGAGCATGTTTGCATCATCTGTTGATCTTCTGTATAATAACAGCTGAACTGGCAGTAACGGAATAACAACATCTGGCGGTCAATCATGCTCATTATCCTGCTCATGCTCATAAAAACGGATAAATTCTTTGAATACGATAAGACAACTGCAAATTCTCGCTCTGACTAGCTTGCTGTTCTACTAGCTCACACGCTGAATTAAACTGTAAGATATGATCAACATATATTCTCAATAATACGAAACTACTGTATCCTAAAACGAGGTAAGCGGGGTAACATTGATCGGTTTGACCCATAGCATGAATAGTTCAAATAAATATTTTTCGTTGATACTCTTTCTAACTATCAACTGTGTTTCTTAATCTAGTATTATTTGGCTTCTGAAAGCTATAGCATTTTTGATTAACCAAGAACTGAAAATTTAACTGAGCATGACTTCTTCAACTTTCAGCTAGCGGCGAAAAAAATCAATCAATGCTTATCTAATAGCTAACATTACAGATAAAGAGATATTTCCCTAGTAGCATACATGTTTCAACCCAGTAAAGGTGACTGCTCTGTGACTCAATTATGTCACAATAGAGCTGCTGAAACCATTTGTGACTGTTGTATACAGCTTGGGGTTTTTAGATACTTTAGGCTAGAAAGGTTGAGTTCTTGGTTAAAGGAAAAAGATTGTAATAAAATTGTTAGTCGTTAATATTCAAAAACTACTATATAATTACAACTATTTTCTCATTGATGTCCATTTTTTACGCTTTTTTGCTACAACTTGTTACAAAATCGAGGCAACTTCGCGTAATTTGGCTTTTTCATTTAGGCAAAGGAGCAATCTGACAAACATTCTAAGCAACACAAAATCGTCATATTTGGTTACAATGACTTGATTGTGACTTAATTGAGTAGTATTGGAGTTACATCAACTGTATTGCAACAAGTTACCTTGCAACCTGCTAGAGATAAAAAATAAATAATAAAATATTGAAACAAATAATAAAATTCAAAAAATAAAATCAACCCCCCCACTGGCTACGCCTATGCTCTATTCACTCTTCATGGATGGCTGAAAAAGGTGAACAGACTACACTACAACCCGAGTAACACATCTTAATGCTTTTGTGTTGAGTAAACTTCTTTATAACCAAATCTAGTAATATAACAGTATTTCCAACCGTTATAAAACTTGAGTGTTGCTTGGGAATATTCCAGTGTTGACCTCACATAGGCAATGTTTAATGTTTTAATTGTGTAAGGATCGTAAAAACTATGACTAAAGCGTTTTATAAATGCCAACATGTTATTGGCTCTGTTAATTATTGTATTATAATGGTCAATGAATGTTAGCTTTGAATCCACCATAAATCCTAAATCACGATTTTTTATGCACTTTCCTACAGACTGATTTCCTAGAGTGATCCTAATGTCAGGTGTGTCTTGTTTTCTGCTAAATGCTATCGCATTAAATTTTTGAACATTTAATTGTAAAAGGCTTTTGTTACACCAAATATAGAAAATATGTATTTCTTCCTGAATTATCTTGTAATCTTCTTTGTTTCTTATTTCTAGAAATAGCTTTATATCTTCGGCATACATTAGGAGTTTAACATTTTTAAGAATTAATGAAATGTCGTTTACGAAATGAATAAACAAAAGAGGGCCTATATGGGATCCTTGGGGGACACCTGAGGTGACTTGAGTAGGATTTTACTTCTTTCCTTTATATCTTACTATTTATTGTCGATTAGTTAGGTAACATTTGAGCCATTTGAGAAGACCTGGTTCAATTCCCAGTTTTTGTAATTTGAATAGTAGCATGGGAATGTCAATCCGATCAAATGCCTTACTAAAATCTGTATAGAGAGCTTCAACGTGTTTTCCATTATCCATTGCAATCAACTTGTAGTTAACGAATTCTAGTAAATTTAGTTGAACGTCCTTTGTAGAACCCATGTTGATTGTTAGTAATCCTGTTTTTGATTTGATAGAACAACTTTTCAGTAACTATTGCTTCCAAAAGCTTAGGAATGCATGAAATAATGGCAATTTAATAATGTTTTGTGAGGAGGGATCCCATACAAATGAAACACGACTTTTTGCATAACTCGAGAACTAATCAAGCAAAAGGGAATTGAATTTGGCATGTACAGATTTTGTTGGCAGGATTTTTTTCTATGGCGGTTCAAGATCCAACCCCCCCCCCCCCCCCCCCTCTGGAAGCGAGGGGTGCTCTCATACTAATGAAGCACAAATTTCTGCATAACTCGTGAACTACTTAATCGAGCAAATGGAACCAAATTTGGCATGAGGGTGTTTTTGAAGACAATGTTTGTACGGAGGTTCAGGACCCCTCCCCCCTCTGGAAAGGGGGGCTCTCATACAAATGAAACACAAATTTCAATCAAACATGAGAATCATCTAGGTATTTAAAACACAAAATGTGTATTTCTCGGGAAAGAAGCATGTTCTGATAGAAGTTTGAAACCCTTCTTAGTCAAGAAAGGAGGATGCTAGAGCTACTCTCAGTACTACAAAATGCACCAGAAGTTAATCTAAGGTTATGCAAGAGAAAATGACGTTCAAACTGACAGGATACGGCATAGTTTGAAGATAAATTTTCTGTCTTTGAAATACTTCTAAACAGAGAGAAAAACCATGGTAGAAACAACCGATCCGAGGGTTAAATTAGAAACACAAACAAAAATAAAAACAAGAGAGTATAAAAAAAATAAAACTCTATAATCGAAGTCACACATAAGCAAACGAAAATATTTTAACAAAACTTATTGCGAAAAGCAACCATGAACGCACCAGTTCTATTGGATTTGCATTCCTTGCAAGCGTAGCAAGGCTTCCATCGAGTTCAGCTAGTTTTATTGAAAAATGAAGACTATGATTACAAACACACGACACATATTATTTCCAAATTTACTGAAAAATCTGGGCGTAAGATCTTGAGAACATGCAAAAAAATGAGAAATTAGGATCAATAATTGTTATAAGTTATGACAATTATATTAATTTAAGTTTTGTGGTGGAGTTTCAGAGGATTAGCTTTACTTCATATAAAATATTCATGCTTTGCAATATTTCAATTGCATGAAATTTTGTTGAAATGCATTACTCCGTTTAACTGAAATTCCAATATAAATAATTATAATTTTATACAATTTCAGTGAACTTTCAGCGATATTTTAAAGTCTTTAACTAAACGAAGAAATTTGGGCTGTTTTCAAAGCTAGACGATGTTCAGCAAACATCTTAGACGCTGGGAACAATTTATTGTAATTAGCACACTTTAAATGTTCGTTTTTATAAAACATAAAAATTCAAAAACTTAAACGCTTTTTTTCAAATTTTCACCAGTAAACCCAAATTCCCGGTTCCGTACTGTTTCTTTTCCGATCTACCGGCCTCACTAGCCACCATTAATTTAATTGCTGCAATTGTATTGAATGTCAATTACATGCAGGGAACGTGAATTGTAGCTTTCCAAATAGTTGTCAGGTGGTTTGTTCCGACACCTGAATCACGTTGTTGCCCATCACCAGTGCAGTTTGCTTTGTGACATGTGCATCGTTCCACCTGTAGGCATTCATCATCGGCGCAGATAAACAAGTTGTTATTTAAAATTATAATCTCACCCCACAGCCGCGCACTGCCGATGTTGTTTTCCGATTGCTATGCATATCATTTCGAATTAAAAACATCCATCCAGAATGCACAATGTCATGAAAAAGATTATAAATTGTAAAATAATTGAAAAGCTTGCCAACCTGCAACCCCCGACTTTGGTGCTTCAGTCGATTGACATCGCGGATCATGATAAAGTGCTGAAAAACTACAGCGACAGCGCTTTCGAATTATTGATTCAGCACTCTGCGCGATGCTGCGCTGAGAAGTTCCCAGCATGATGAAGCTGAAGCTGACAGTGCGGAAATGTTATTCGCCAAACGGACCGTCCGTAAGTCACGACTTTAATGATCAATTATTTCGCTGATTCACCGTAATCTAACGGGTTGTTGTGAAGTAATGCCCGCTATATTCGGAGCCTCACGAATCCAAGTCCGAACAACAAAGTCAACAACCAACAATCCAAATTGCTAGCTTATTGAATCTTAAAGAGCTGGTCTTCAAAATGTGAGCAGCTGCTGTGCTGCTTGTCATAGATCGCCCGAAATTAGATTATGAAGCAACTGGTGATGGTGCTAAGCATTCCAAATCGAGCGTCGAGCCATCCCAGAGGAAGGTTCAGGGCCCCTTCTTTGCTACGAGGAGTGAACACATTCGGGAACGCTCAACACGTTCCAGAAGCGCATAATAGACTCCACCAACCGACCGGTTTTGCCCCACCCAATTCAGAGAGAAGCTCCACTTTCAATCACGAAACGCTTGTATAAGCAAATCTCTAATTTATTTCGACAAAATTGACTTTGCCTCATTGATTTTGGCTGCTACATACTCACCAACTGCCGGGTAAGCGTGCCGTGTACAGGAAAAGTATAGTTCTCGATGTGAAGGGGATCCTGTTACGTTGCAGAAAATTCGTACACAATCGACGAGCAAAGAACAACGACGGCTATCTGGCTCGAAATAGGAAAAAGCTGTAAACAGACCTTTCATCGGCGGTAGCGAGTGAGCTTTTCCTACAATCCAATCACGTCTCTGTTGAAGTATAAAACAGCTCGACTCCAAACTATGCTTAGAATTTTAAAAAGTAAACGTATGCAAGAACCTTTTGCTGGTTCCACGGAAGACAAATTTCCCACTGGGACCAGTCAGCGAGTACACTTTGATGTTTCGCTCGATTAGAGTTTTCTGTGGTGGCGTCACCAGCTTCGTTTCGGAATGTCGAATTAAGAGTTTTGTGCAGAAATCCAATTTCCTAGCATCTCTGGGACAACTCATTTGAAATTCACACGAATCGCATTCCCGCCAAGTGAGTAATCACTTCGTCATAAACCACACACAACACGACAGTTACCATTTATCGCTCTCATCAGCACACCTTGTTGTACGACCGGCGGGACTCAACTTGATGACACACGAGCTCTCAATCATCGAACAACTTTGTTATGGCTGCCGATTAGCTGCGTTCGCTTTAATTAAGAATCAGCATATTATTGACTCCGCTCCACCACGACCGCAAACGCCACTTGACCCATACCGGCTGTTGATACGTAATATTTGTTTTGTTTCAATTTTCGATCCACGATCATCAGGTGCATCGAATCTACCACATACACAATATCTCGGTGGAGCACATCGTTCGGCGTAATGGATTTATTGTGGCAGGTTGGAATCGTTGGAATGGGCGATAATTCCAGCTTGGTGGCACTGATTTGAATGTGGGCTTTGCGTTGATGCTTTTAAAATTAATAAAAGCATGGTGTAACTCGCGAGCGCGGTTGGTTTTCGTATGCGTCCATCACTGGTTAATGATAGGTTGATCTCGATTCAGCAGATAAAATCGACCCAACTTCAGACAGTTGTGGTGAATTTTATTCCGAATGAGGTTTAATTGAAATAATCTATTTTATTGATAGTTGTGGGGCAGTAACGCAAATTTTGCGAGTTGGAAATAATCCCTAACCAATAAAACGAGCAAATTTAAAATCATGGTATCCAGTAAGCTCAGTTTGAATTATCAAGGCTGGTAGCGGATTTAATGATAAATAATGGATTTCCAAAGTTTAGTATTTTTTAAATTGTAGTATAAGTACAGTAAAAATTAACTAAGTGAACACCCCCGTTTGCAAAAATGAGTATTAATACTGCGGCGCGCTGTCACTCTTTGGGATTTTTTCGTAAAGAAGCCTGTATTCAAGCGATTTTTTTTCTCCACGACCTATCTATAAGCACGGTCGAAACGCCTTCTAGCATGGCCTGTGCCAGAATTACTTCTGACATATCTTGCCAAGTGATGCAGTTAAAGCTGTTTTCACTACCTTATTTATCTTAGTAAAAAACTGGTTCCAATACTCCTCAATTCTGTACTCTGTACTCGAGGTCAGCACTTCGCATTTGAACAAGTTCCATTCGCCAAGAAGAAGATCTTAGTTTTTTTTAATTAATTCGTTTATTTACGAGGCTCAGACGTGTGTAACACTTTGTGGAGCCGATATTCAAAATTGTTGCTTACAATAATTTGCTTTATGGTGTAAGTAAGTGGGGCACCAATTACTCGTGGCTGGCTCGAGGTTAATGATTATCGTTTGGAAGGGACTACTTATTGAAGTTAATAAATGTTGGTCAAGGCGGCCTTGGTTCGTATCCCAAGTAACAATTTTAGTTTTATTCCAGCCGTATAGCACTCCTCCCGGCTTTGTTGATAAAACTACATTCAAAACTGTTTTGTCTACCAACGCCTCCTCTATGCTTCTTTAAAGCCGAAATTTGTACAAAATGACCCATTCTATAGGTTGTGAAAAATAAAACCTTGTTAAGAACATAAAGATTTTTAAAATGTTCTAGTGAAAGATGTTATGACCACTTGAGAACCTTCATAAAACCTATTGGCTGCCATGAAAACCAGATTGTGGCCAAATGGCCACTACTGTCAAACTTCACTGTGAAATTAAGGTTGTTTTTTGTTGTTCTGCAGTAAAAAAAAGGTCTAGTGTTGCGGGAAATTTTGTTTCATAGCAAAATATCCAAAAAAAATTGTGTTTTCTACAGCCCGTTATGCTCCAAATTATATGCGCATTTATTTTTGTGGTGAATATTGGCACGACATGAGCCGAAAATTAATGCTCCTCGGAAATTATGCGAATCTACAACAACATAAATCAAATTGAAACAAATATATTTGATAAATTAATCGTGAATTTCCTGGAAAGTGCTTGGAATTGCATGAGATTATCTAAAAGAATACCGATATTAGTCTCCGATCTACAGTTTATTTGCAAACCATTGAAAAAAATATGCATTTATTTTTCCACAATTGAATTATTTCTTATATTTCCATATGGCGATTGGAAAAAAATCACAGTTCTGCCATAAATCAAATTTTTCTTCGCAATGACTATTATAAAACTATTTGGTCTTATGGTTTTAAAATGCTTTTTTAACTGACGATAATACGATAGAATCAATGAGTCCTGAAACGGCATTTCAATACAGCATTTTACATGTTCATAAAGTCGAAATAAAACCTTTGATGGGAGTAAAAGGAATTTGAGAAACAAAGTTTTGAGATCGATATAAACAAGCTGCGTAGGTTCTCATAAACCTGACTAAAATATGAAACATATTGGCACCTCTTGGTGCCATAATAAAACCAAATTGATTTCAATTGGCCCTCATAAAACTTCAATAAAACCTAATAAAGCAGGATGGTGTTAGCAATGTTACTTGGGATACCCCTTTTCAGGAGTCAGACGCAGATGGGCAACTAATAGCTTGCTGGGCAGGTAAAAGAAGCACGGTAGTTTACAATTTTGCCAAAAATTTATTCGGTTTAACAGCAGTCAAGCAAATTCAGAATAAACTCCAACAATTGATGAATTAAGAATTTTTTAAATCAACTGTATCATAAACTAAGAATATTGGCATTGACAACTGGCTGAACCACAGCTAGCGTTAACAACTGACGCGACGCGACGCGGACGCACGATTGGTCGGCAACCTTTAGTCAGGCTTGTGACCGCATCATGGTGAATGACTTCGAGAAAATTATGCAAATTCTATCTGAACAATTTGAAAAAAATATTAATACGGGAACTGATTTCAAGATAATAACGAATGATCAATAAAAAAAACCGAGAATGATTTCAATACCTTACTGAAATTAAGATAAAGAGCGTAATTTTCTTTTCTCTCCAAGAGAATTGCTCTCTGGACTCCCTAGAAATGAGTGGCATGTTTCGTTTCGCTCGGGTGCTGTCAGTTCAATAGAAGATGGCGTCGAAACAGCAGGCACTCCGCGAGCGTGTTGTATGGTTTTACGAAACGCATGGTCATCTTGGAAAAAAGTTTACGGTAGACCATTTTCTAGATGAAAACGTGCCCGTGAGTACTGTTTACCAGATCCTGGCATCCCTGAGCGTGGAGCGGAGGTCCAGCGAAGATAATGACGAAGAAGAAAGAAGCGTTGAAAAAGCTGTTCGACAACAAGGACGGAACGAGTTTGCGTGACGCCGGCCGAAAATATCACTGCTCCCATACCTTGATTGACCGAACCCTCAAGATGGAGGGAGATCATCTGTCGGAAGAAGACTCGGTCCCCCGAGTACACGGACGAGCAGATAGCGACCGTGAAATCGCAGTGCCGGTGGATGACGAAGAACTACCGCGGGACGTCGTTCGTGCTGGACGACGAAAGTTACTTTCCGCTCTCGAAGACGCACATTCCAGGAAATGACAGCTACTATTCCAGCGACAAGTCGGTCACACCCCCCGAAGTAAAATAAAAGTTTAAGCATAAATTTGAAAAAAAAAAAAAAGTAATGCTGTACATCGCCATATCGAACAGGAGGATTTCTTAGCCTTGGTTCAAGCCGAACGGTCTGGCCATCAATCAACAAGTGTACCAGGGGGAGTGTCTTGAGAAAATTCTTCTGCCGTTCTTAAAGGAGCATCATGCGGATGGGAAGTGCGTCTTCTGGCCAGACAAGGCGTCTTCCAATTACGCCAAGAAGACGCTGGAGTATCTTGAACTGAAAAAGATACCGTACGTGCCGAAAGAAAGGAACCCGACCAAGTTGCCCCAGTTCCGTCTCATTAAGGATTTTTTCAACTCCCTCAGTGCCCTAGTGTACAAAAATAATTGGCGGGCCAAGGATACGAAGCAGTTGACCACGAGGATCCGGAATTGTATCCGAAAGATGGAAGTCAGTGCCATCCAACGCTCTTGTGAGAGCATCGCGACTAAGTTGCGTCGTACGGCTGACCAGATGGCCACTTCTCCAATATTCATTGGCGGTTTTTGAAGAATAAACATTATGTTCTTAATAAAAAATACTGAATTCGTTGAAATTTTTTTATTTTACTATATGCCTGGAAAATTTCTCATTTTTTATTGAACACCCGTTAGTACTAAGATTCATAGCCCACAATATTCCCCATAGAAGGTAAAGAGGCGAACAGTGTGAAGCCAAAAATACCGTATCGAACCGTACCTAATCGAGCAAAATAAACAAAATCTACTTTGTCGTAAGAGGTATTGCAATCGTTGAATAAGAAAAAATAAAAACTTTTTGAAAAGTATGGTGGATTCAATGACGATGTAATTTTACAGTGTGTGTTTTTAAGTAGTTTAAATTCATTTGAGAACAATCTTTGTTTTTTTTTGATTCCACATTTGCGAATATTCATCGATAATTTTGTAGCACAATTTACAAAACAAAAACAGAGTCAGTTGAAGTTTCATCATCAGCAGCAGTTTCGGATATTGTGGATAATAAATCGTATCAAAGTTCGTGTTGCCGATGGTTTATTCTGCTGTCAATCAGATTTACTCGTGGGATGATAAATACACTTTTTTGGTGTATATTTCTCGACTTTTAGAGGAAAGGCTTGTCAGATGGAACAGCCCCACTTTTGACATTCACAGCGACAACACTATCGCGCTGTCAAGTGTTAACTTCATTTTTTTACTATTCTTCAATTTTCATTTGCTTTTGGAGTGAATACACTCATTCGATTTAGCTATTCCAGGTTTCATTGTTCGAAAGTGTTGGTATAATTAAAATAGCAAAATCCAATTTCGAAATCCTAGAAAATAGGCCATAATTTTTTATATGACTATAAATAATCAGTTCCTTGAGCAATGCTGGAGCCTTTTAGTTCCTCTTTAGAAAGATGTCTTTGGATCCGCGAAAAAATAAAAATTATACATGTTACGAGCAAAAAACGGATCGTGTTCCATCTTACAAGCCTTTCCTCTATATGTGGCCAGATCGCTTAATTTGGTTGAGTATTGCACAACAGGTACATATGATATTTTAAACTTTTTTAAAATCGGCGGTGCGAAAATAGTGACTTTAGTGACCATTTTCCGAAAAATTGTGACTTTAGTTACTTTTTGATGCAAATAGTGACTTTTTAGTGACTAGACACAAAAAAAGTGACCAAGTTACTAAAAAGTGACCTGCAACCAGTCCTGAATTATTTACTAAACCTACTCATCGTCAATACCTACTGGAGCTTGCTTGAGGTTATCCGATTTAGATATCGATTTGCAAAGTTCTTCTACTTTATTTTGGAATCTAATAGTACTTGGAAGTGGATTTGGAGAAATCTATGTGCTTTTGACTATGGCATCTAAACGCAAAACAAAACAGCAACTTTTTGATAAATTTTCCTTCCCATTAAGTTGATTTAAGCAATCAATTTGATATTCTTACCACGGATGAAGATGATGATCCTTCGTCCTACAACAAAATGACTAGACTCGCGGTGGGTACATTTCAATCTATCTCAAATTGGCAATTGATCCAACTTGCCATGTTCACAGAAAGAATCTCAATAAACTTTTAATAAATTCATGTTTTCATATTGGCTGGCGGAATAAATTTTGTACATAGATTAAAACTTCCACACAGCAAAAAATAAAAATGAGTATCGCATCAAAGTTGGGGCACATTTGTCATTTGCAAAGTTGTTCTAAAAGCAAATGTACATGGTATTCAATAAGTTCGAATCTTCCATGATTTTGTAGATATGCCCCATGTACATGTTTTGTACAAGTAGTCGGGCCAGCTTTAGTTTCATGTAGGGTTTGTATACCGTAATATCGACCGAATTTCTAGTACGGAAATTCCTGTAAATACTGGCTTAGACAAAACCGGTATTATCGATACTGATGAATTATTCAACATTTCTAGCACGACTCACAATAAACAAAAAAAAAACGCAATAAATGTAAACATTATCAGAGTATCAGAAAATAACAATAAATTACAATTGAAATTGAAGAACAATTAAGTGTTAGCATTTTCTAAACGCCTCAGGTAACGAAACTACGCCTTGATCTTTTCTTGATCTTTACTTTATAGGAATCGTATAACTTTGCTGAGGGTCCTCCCTTAGCTCAACCGGTAAAGGCGCAGCTACAAAGCAATACCATGCTGCTGGTGGCCGAGGTTCGATTCCCGGTCTGGTCTAGGAATTTTTCGTTAGGGAAAATTCCTCGACTCCCTGGGCATAGCGCATGATTGTATTGCCACACAATCATACTAATGCAAAAATGATACCTGGCATCGAAAGCTCCCAATTAACAACTGTGGAAGTGCATTTAGAACACTAAGTTGAGAGAGCAAGCAATAAGCTAATTGTGAAATCAATAAGCTTGAAACGCTAAAAAAAGAAGAAGAAGAAGATATGCTAATCATGCCATGGACCGAACGGTGAAAAGGAAATTGAAGGAAAATCCAGATCTCTCTGTTCAAACAGTGGCTCGTTAAATAGGAATGTCATCTGATTTTGTCAAAAAAAAACCCAAAACAACGTTTGGGGTTGGTAGTATAAAGCAAAAACCGTTCCAAATCGCAACGACAAATAGAACTGGACAGTAAAATCAGGAGGCGATTGTGCTGCGAATATATGACAAAGTTTTCATGCGTTGTTATGGCTGATGAAACTTATGTCCTGATTGATTTCAAGCGGCTTTTAGAGCTTGTTTTCTGTTCTGCTATGGCCAGAAATTCTGTAGCATTACAGGACGAAGAAGGCCTCAAAATTTCCCAAAAACTACCAATCTTTCGTCACTACAGGCACAATCAACATGGTGATTTACCAGAAAGAGTGCTTGCATAAGCGAATGCTACCCATCAAAAACCACAAATAACAACCTATGTTCTGGCCCGATGTAGCATCATGCCTTTATGTTAAAACTGCATATCAAGTGAATATTGAACTAAAAACCGCCGATCGGCCAAATTACCTCTCGCGGGTCAAATTTTTCACCTTGTCGATGGTGAGAGGGCTTATCTCATGCTATAAACATGCATGTAAGACCAAGAATTTGACCAGTAGTGAAAGTATCACATGTTCTGCACATTTATTTCACTGCCTCGTCGTAGACCGTTTATATAAAGCAGGGCTTCCCAACCGGTGGTCCACGACCCCCAGGGAGGTCGCGAGGGCCTTCTAGGGGGGTCGCGGGCGTCTGACCAGCGTGAAAATTTTTATGCATACAGAATAACAAAAATAACTGATCCATAAAATAAAATGCAACCTACTTATAAAGTGCATGAATTTAAAGAATAAACGAGTATATTTTGGTCTTCGTGCGTCTTATAATTCGTTCGAGTAGAGCAGAGTAGTGGTGAACGGAAGGCAAAGAAGGACAGTTGCTTCTTCCATTGTCTTTTTCTTGCTAGCACACGCGATTGAATGGATTCATTTTTTACTTGCTCTTTCCTTCTTACTGAGATGTGAGTTGACGTATTAGTGTGCGTCCTGGTGCGTCGTTAAACGTGAAGAAAAACGTAATGAATGCGCAGTAGTAGTTGGCTAAAATTTTGCTAAGATTTTGGTCTACCGCTGCAAACTAAATATTATCAACTTGAATAGGTAAAGTATTCAATAAATTTAAAATAGTTACAGGAATGAACAAGATTATGTTGTACTTTATGTGTCTCGCTTACTTAGCTGATGTTTTTGAGCATCTGAATTTGATGAATTTGAAACTTCAGGGTAAACAATCCAATATTGTTCACTTCCAAGATCATCTTCATGCATTCGCGGAAAAACTAAAAAATTTGCGCCGAAAAGTTAAGATGGGAAATGTTGCCATGTTCGTCTGTGCAATATGACCGATAAAGGAGCAAGCGAGCTGACTTCGGCTATCCAAGCAGAAAATATTGCACATTTGGATTCATTGGAGCAGCAATTTGAGAAGTATTTCCCCGAGTTGAAGCAAGAAGTAGCTGTTTTAGTACGCAACCCGTTTTCGTCTTCATTGGATGTGGCTAGCCTTCCAGATGAGATACAGGATGAATACTTGGACCTGAAAAACGATTCTTCGTCTCGCGATTTGTTTCATGAAAAGGAACTGAGCCAGTTCTGGTGTGCTCTGTATGGCTCGTACCCCAAAGTTTCCATGGAGGCATTGAAGATCCTAATCCCATTCGTGTCAACATACCTTTGTGAAAGCGGATTTTCAACTCTACTTCAAATCAAAACGAAGACAAGAAACAGACTTAACGTTGAAAATGACATGAGATTGGCGTTGGCTCAAACACAGCCCCGAATTTCAAATCTAGTGTCCCAAATCCAGGCGCAGCAATCACACTGAGAGTGTTTTTCCCTGGTAATAACATAAAATGTCGTAATAAATCAAAAAGATCGTAAATTGATGTATTTCTTTACTTTTTATCGCAACATAATCAAATTAGTTTTTCAAGGGGGTCGCGGGGCCATTACTGATTCAAAAAGGGGGTCACGAGCCCAAAAAGGTTGGGAACTACTGATAAAACGAGTAAAAGTACACTTCTCATTTTCGTGGCAACTTTTGTTGTTGTTTATCCATTTGTTTTATGGAATGGATAACCAAAATACCTGGTTTGCTTATGGTATAATAAGTTAAAGTAATTGCAAACTTTCGAAAAGGGTGACAGTGAGGGTCTTGTATTTGACTAACTTTATGGAGGGGGGTGTTTTAATCACGGTAGTTCCATTTCAATTCCGTTCCAGTTCCATATCGGCACAGCTTAATTTGCACAGCGAGAACTGATGGTTGGTCGGTCGTCCCCAGATGTTTCATAATCGCTGGCACGGTAACTGTGGCAGTATGAATCAATCAGAGCGTGGCGCAAATATGATTTTCGACCAATAGCTTTGTGCGTTATATTTTTTCAGTAGGGTATGTGTCCCATGACTCAGCCTAATATGCAACGATCGATTACATCTTTTATTATTACTCATAAAATATTTAAGCTATAAGCGATATTTAGCTTGTTAGACACTTGCTAAGATACGTTTAATAATATGTTTGGTAATATGTATCATGCAAAGCTATGCAACTTATTTTACAACAGGCCATAGTTAGGAACAAAGAAAAACATATGTCCCCAACATTGGGTCCACGATTTTCTTTTTAAATCATTGTTGTTTTATCTGTGTGAACAGTTAGTTTATAACGTATGACTATTTTCTATACATCTAGGTTCCAATATTCGGTTTATTGTTTCAAATTAGCCAAATTTAGACCATTCGAAGATCATGGAGATAATTTTTTTAGCTTAACCAGTGAAATCATGGTGTCTAAGAAGTTACGAAAATCTAAAATTACACGGAAGTGAACAACAGTAAATTGATTACTAATGTCCGAACTGCTTCGAATTATATCGGTCATCATGATGGAAACATAATTTTCTTGATTATCGCTGAATTAATGACATATTTGGTACAAAGGCCGAATGAAGGAGATAGGCTAACATTACATATCCTTACCCTACTTATTAATTAGTTTAAACGAATGTAATGAATTTAGTTAGCAACAGAGATTAAACTTTGATGTTCTTCCTTTCGAATGAAATACTTATCGTAAATTGTCTTTGGTCCAGAGAGGAGATATTATCGTTCAAAATCTCCAAACCCATGTAACGCTTTCGATTTCAGAAATTTTAGAACAGCGCCCCTACATCCTACTTAAAAAAAAACACGTAGATTGGCCAAATTCTCCAGAGCTTCGTCCAATCGATTGGGCTAGAAACCATCATAGTTATTTTTTTTCCTAATAAATCATTCCATTATCTACAACCAAACCTTCCAAACGTATTTTACTGAAGCTTTGCAACATAAATGAAGCAGAAGAAATTGAAGGAGGCCCAACAGAAGAACCGAAACAGAGGAAAAGGCGAAAAAAGTGAACTAGAGTATGGTAACATGAAGGAGAGAAAAGTAAATAAAAAGTCGAAGAAGAAGTACAGCGAAGTGGATGAAGCGGAAGAATAGAAGTCAAAAAAGAGAAACGGAAGAGCAGAGGCACAAGAAATTGAAGCACTAGTAGAAGAAGAGAATCAGTACTAAATATGCGAAAGAACGCAAGAAGAATAAGAAAAGTAGGAGGAGAAAAGTCAAAGAAGAAGAGAGGGAAAAATGGAAGGAATATTAGAGTAATCTTAAGAAGCAGGAAATGCTACTGTTGCATCAATCTATATACAGGGTGTTAGGTTCCTTAGTGCAAATATTTTCAGGGGCGATAGAAGATGATATTTGAAGAAAAAAATTGTTCTACGCGTATGGTCAAATCTCAAAGTTTACGGAGTTATTGAACTTTTAATGTTTTGGTACATTTAGTCTTAAATTCGCTGTAACTCAAAAATTATGTTATTAAGCCACATTTTTCTTCCTTGATTCAAATGCTGAGAAAATTTGCTACAGAAAAGTCTCATTTAAGTCCTTAGTAATTATCATTTAGTGTCGTTGTAGGGGTAAAACTGTTGTAAACATATCATTTTTCAAGGGGTTGATTCGTGATTTTATTATCTGCCGATTGGAACACATCATGACGCATTCATAACAAAATTGTTAAAAAACTAAGCTAGTTAGAAAGTTTGTGTCAAAGGGAGAGGTGGAAAATTTTTTTTAAATTCTTTTTTTTTTCTTTTTATTACTGTTGTTTTTGTGGTTTTTTTTAAAAAAAAAAAAAAAAACAAAAAAAAAAAAATTTTTTAAAAAAATTTTTTCATCAAAAAAAAAAAAAAAAAAAAAAATAATAAGCTATTATATTTTTTTCTTTTGCATTTTTTCTTTTTTTTTGAAAAAAAGATGAAAAATTGGTTTAGAAAATTAATTTTTGAGTTACAGTCAATTTAAAACTAAATGTACCAAAACATTAAAAGTTCAATAACTTCGTAAACTTTGAGATTTGACCATATGCGTAGAACAATTTTTTTCTTCAAATATCATCCTCTATCGCCCCTGAAAATATTTGCACTAAGGAACCTAACACCCTGTATATAAAAATGGATTTCTGTCTGTCTGTCTGTCTGTCTGTCTGAACCTAATAGGCTCGGAAGCCACCGGGGCGATCGGCGTGAAAATTTGTATGCAGGGATTTTTGGAGCCGGGAAAGGTTCTTAAGATAGTAAGAGACCCCTCCCTCCTCTGAACAAGGAGGCTCCCATACAAATGAAACACATATTTCTGCATAACTCGAGAACTGATCAAGCAAAGAAACCCAAATTTAGCATGCGGAAGTTTTTGGAGGCAAAAAATGTTTTTATGCTAATTTGAGACCCCTCCTCTCTCTAGAAAGGGAGGCTCCCATACAAATGAAACAGAAGTTTCTGCATATCTCAGGAACTAATCAAACAAATGGAACCAAATTTGGTATGTGAGGTTTTCTGGAGGCGAAAAATGTTTCTCTGGTGGTTTGAGACCCCTCCCCTCTCCTAGAAGGGGTGCTGTCATACAAAAGAAACTGAAATTTCTTCATAACTCTAGATCTAATAAAACAAATGGAACCAAATTTAGCTTGCGGAGATTTTAAAGGCAATACATGTTTCTACGGTACTTTGAGACCCCTCTTCTCTCTCTCGTAAGAGGGGCGGGGCTCCCATACCAATGAAACACAAGTTTCTGCATAACTCGAGAACTAATCAAGCAAATTTAACCAAATTTGGCAGGTAGAGGTTTTTGAAGGCAAGAAATGTTTCTAAGTCAACTCGAGACTCCTCCGCCCTCTGTAAGAGGGGGGCTCTCATTCAAATGAAACACAAATTTGTGCATAACTCGAGAACTAATCAAGCATATGGAACCAAATTTGGCATGTGGAGGTTTTTGAAGGAAATAAATGTGGTGGTTTGAGACCCCTCCGCTTTCTGGAAGGGGAGACTCCCATATAAATGAAACATAATTTTTAGCATACCAATGAAGCAAATGAAACCAAATTTTGTATGTTGAGGTTTTTGGAGGCAAGAAATGTTTCTAACGCAGTTCAATACCCCTCCCCATTTTGAAGGGGAGGGGGCTCCCATGCAAATAAAAAGCAAATTTCTGCATAACTCGAGACCTAATCAAGTAAATGGAACCACTTTGAGCATATGGGGGTTTTTGGATGCTGGATTTCTATATGCATAAACATGAATATCTGTCTGTCTGTCTGTCTGCCAGACCCTTATAGACTCGGAAAGTTCTGAACCGACCAACGTGATAATTTATATGGAGGGGTTTTTGGGGCTGGGGAAGGTTCTTATGATTGTTTGAAACCCCTACTCTCTCAGGAAGGGGGGCTCTCATACAAATGAGACACAAATTTCTTCATAACTCGAGAACTAAACAAGCAAATCGAATCAAATTTGGCATGTGGGGGGTTTTGAAGGCAAGAATGTTTCTATGGTGGTTCAAGACCCCTCCCCTTTCTGAGGGGGGGAGGGGGGAGTTCAAACAAATGACACTCAAATTTTTATTATAATATACAAGCCCAGTGTGATGGCTCGAGAACTGATCAAGCAAATGGAACCAAATTTAATTTGAAGGCAATGATTGTATGGTGGTTTGAGAAACCCCCCCCCCCCTTGAAGGGAGGGCTCACATACAAATGAAACACAAATTTCTAACAAAAATTAGAATTATCCAGGTTACTTAAACAGAACACGTGTATTTCTCGGGTAAGAAGCATATTTTGATAGAAGTTTGAGCCCCTGCTTATTCAAGAAAAAAAACTCATTCCGAAAAAAAACCATAAACGTGCCAGAATCTGAAAATCTAAGGATTAGAAGGTTTGTGAACCTTTTCTTAGAGGATCTAATAGAACATCTTAAAAATTGTTAGATTTAATCCTTTAGTTATAAGCAGCGAAGATTGGATTTAGAAAAAACATTGATTCTGAACGTGATTCGTGGGAAAAAAGTGGTCTAAATTTTCATCAAGGATCGATTGTATTCTATACATACAGACGGTTAAAAAATGAACAATCTAGTGTGAGCAGGTGTAACTGGCCCTGATATTGACATGTCAATTTCAATGGGTTAGAGGCCTACTGTATTCCAAACAGAAATTTTGGAATGTTCTGTTATATGCTTACGCAAAAACTATAGATATTAAAATTTATGCATTATGTCGGACAGTCAAGAGGCTCTAAATGCTTCAAAGTGAGCAATATGCAATTCCAAGCGTGTTTGAGCATGTGTTCAATCACTCAAAAATTTGTTTTGTAGTAATCAAGTCAATTTGTACTGAGTTCCTGGCCATTGTGGAATTGATAGAAACGAGAGAGCTGATGAACTAGCAAGACTCGGATCGTCTCTTCAGTTCGTACGACCTGAACCCCTTTTATGGTTTATCTGCTTCTTCACTTAGAATGGAGATGAAAGCCTGGGAATGCTTGAAAGTGGAGACAAACTGGAACAACACTTACATACCTAGACAATCAAAGCGGTTCATTATTCCAAACATTTCAATGACTCGCAAATTACTTGATCTCACCAAAACAGATTTAAACTTATGAACACTACCGCCTTATAACTGGCCACTGTCCGAGCCGTTATCACTTGCTGCTGATAGGAAAACTTCAAGATGATTCATGTGACATGGATAAGGAAGACTCGGAACACTTGATATGCCGCTCCCCAGGAAAAAATTTAAGTTTTTAGGAAAAGATTGGGGAACCCTTGAGAAATAGGGAAAAAAAAACCCAGTACGGTAATGCATCTTTTAGTGTGTTATACCGCCGTGTAAAAGTGTTTAGAGAAAAAAATTGGTGATCACCTCGACTAATAATGATGGGTCTGTTGTGAAAAAAAAAAAAAAATTAACCAACAAAAAAAATATAATATGGCGCAGTAATAAAGATAGACAATATTTAAAAAAAAAATTAAAAAAAAAAAAGGGAAAAAAAAAGAGAGGAGAAGAGGAGGTGGAGAAGAAGAGGAGAAGAAGAGGAGTAGAAGAAAAGAAGAAGAAGAAAAGAAGAAGAAAGAAGAAAAGGGGGGGAGGGGAAAAAAATAATGAAATTGATGAGTTATGATGAGATAATTTCGTAAGACACAAATGCACCGTTCACTAATAAACAAAAAAAAATTGTGTTACCAGAATCCTGGAGGGAATTTGTTAATAATGTTGGCCACAAAATGTAATTTGCCATCTTTTGTGCAGCTCCTTAAATTGGATACATTAAACAAACTCGAGGCACAAAGAGATAAGATTGCCCTTGAAAAAAGCACTGTATTCCCAAGTCAAGATTGCAGTGATGTGCATAAAATTTATTAAACCTGTTTCCTTCTTCTCCTACAATGCACATCTCATCTTCTAAACGGTTGTCAAATTTTTCATTATCCTATTCATAATCGAGGAACATTTCCTCCGAAACCGCAGACAATCAACCCAGAAATCATTTCTGCAGAACCGTTCTTCATCTTCCCGACGACCTCCGCGGAATTCGGGCCCGGAATCAAAACCGACAGAAAAATTTCGCAAAGTAATAACAATAATATTCAAACGTGATTCGAGCGCGACATGTGAATGGAAACCAATTCTGCAGCCGCAAACCTCAGGGCGTTGTTCTGCGGTTGGTCGATCGGTCATTCCCGCCGACGATCCCAACGACGACGCGGACGACGATGCGCAGCTGGCAATGATGTTCGTTCATCCGTGTTTTATAAAAAGGCCCTCCAAAAATTTAATTGCACAACTCAGCGGGGAACCGTTACCTTGACCGTGATGCTGCCGGGGCTGGGGGGCCGTCGGGTTGATGACGTTGTCCGTTTTGCCGGAGCGCAATTTTACAGCCGATTGCCGTATTTCGGCTGCTTGTCCACTGCAAGTGTAGGACCCTGCAGGGGCAGCGGATCAGGGGACGGAGGGCTTGCGGTTAGTCGATACGGTTGACCTCCAAATTCACAGCAGCTATTGTTGGCCACACGACGAGATTGCGCGCCGTCTTTTCTGTAATTAAGTGATTTTAACGCTTAATTGAATGAATTGGATGGGTTCTGTTGGAGCGGGGCCGAAAACAGACGTCGGTCATTTAACTGTTTTGTGTAAGTTGGGTCACTGGTGAATGGTCGATTCGGTGTTTTTAACCATTAGCGGTATCATGCCATCCTGTGATTTGCATTCATTTAAAACAAAAAAAAACTGTTGCCTTCGTGATGCTAGAGGCTCGTTTGATTGTTATTGCTAAAAAGGTGGCCAGAATTTATCATCTTTGAATTTGACCCATTTTCACAAACCAGGCAACCCTGTGCCCGCTCAACAATTCCGAAACTGTTAATCTTCTTAACGCCTAGATCTCTTCAGTTCTGCTCGCTTCCCTTTGAACTCGAAGTAAATGTGTTTGGTACTTTTCTGTGCAGAAAGATTTAAAGTGTTCATCGTAAAAAGCGACACATGCAAGGAGTTGAATTGCGGCAGGCTGAAAAAGAACGGCCCAATCCGTCAAACATCCGTCGAGAGGCCCGGTCCGCTTCGTTCGAAAACGATTCCCTCAATTGCTGACGATTTTCATGCCTTTCTTTTCTTTTTTGCCCATCTCTTCCACCCTCGCCAGGCAATTACTCGTGGTTGCTGCATGGTAATGATATAATGCGACCTCTTCTCCCGTAGATGAAGTTTTTTTTTTTTCTTTTCTTTTCTTTTCTAAATCGCTGCCGGCCGGTCGTTCCTTCGCTCGTTTGTTGGCAGGTTGAAGTGTGTTACAGTCTGCAATTGAAACAAGACCTTAAGAGCTGCCCAGGTAAGCCTCCGATCACATCTCGATCACTTCTTTCTTCTTGCGCAGTCTGTGTTATCTCGTGTGGTGGTTGAGTTATTGTTGTTGGTGCTCTTTGCTAATAGGAGAGATATGTAGAAACAGTTGAAGTGTGCCACAAAACGATTTCAAAGATCCATCACGGGCGCACCGACCGTTTAAAATGCTTGAAGAACCAACCACATCAACCGTGAAGATCGTGAGGAGAAAGGGAGCTCTCAATCTCTCCTTCTCTTTCTCTCTCTTTCACTTCAGCTGTCTTTGCCTTTGTGGAAGGTACAGTTTTCGGGAGCCCGAAGGGATTGGCTCTTTGGCGATTGTATCTATCGATAATTTGGAGTGTAACCACTTTACACAATAGGCAACCAGTTGGGGAATGCCGCGGTTTGCACGATGCCGAGGATTCAATCTCGGCTGAGTTGCGCCAAGAAGTGGCCTGCGGGTGTGTGGGTGTAGAGTGTTGGATTTCACGCCGATCGGAAACAGTTCGAAGCCCGATAGGCGGCCAAAAGCATGGAGCAATTTCGTTGTTCTTATAAAGGAATATAAGATACAGTTTTATTTTTTCTTAGCTTGAAACAAATATTGTCAGTAACTCGCTCATAAAAATATTGAGTTTTACTCGTGACGTATTCTGCAATCCTTATTCGAAACATAATATAACGCATTCCACCACACTCCAAGTCACCTTTTGCAACATACTTTTAAGGCTGGTTTACAGTTCGGGAAAAGCGTCACTGGATTTGGGCGCCTGTGTGTTTTAAATGGAGCCCGGGTTTTGAATTTCCGTGGCGGGAATTGAGTCTACACAAAAATTACAGTTTTCCTGAAGTGTAAACCCAACCGCGGGATTTACTCCGGGAAATCAAATTTATCTCTGCACACTTCTTCTTCACCAGGAACAAATCATTTCGATTTTGCAAGTTTGAATTCAGTGCAATCTGAAATTAAAATGTCAGAAGGAGAACCTAGATTTGATAATTTTGACAGTCAGGATAAATTTTATGAACAACCCGGAAGAAATATTGAACGAAAAAAATATGGCGCTCCAGCACAAAAAATGCGCGTAGCCAAAACGACAAAACGGAAAAAAAAGATTGACATTAAACGTGCTCTTTGCGAAGAAATTTCGAAACATTCTTCCTTTTACCAAATAATAAGCAACGGGTATTCCAACAAGATAGCTAAAGATGCTATCTTGTAACAAATTAGTTGTATTATTCATCGTCCCTGACTAAATCGGTCAGTGTCCAGAAGAACCGGATGAACTAAGATGCTTTAAAGGTATCGACCAAGTAAAAACATACATCGTTAAAGTAAACTTAAATAAAATAATTCGTAAATTTCTAGAATTTATTTGATATACAAAAACTTCAACAGATTTGTGATAAATCCGGTGCACCAGCTGATATGTTTGAGCTTTACCAGATGGGTATCAGCGATTCGATACTTATCATGCAAGATGGCTATTCGTTTTCTGCCGTCGTGTGCACGGAATGCTAACACGGTCTCTCTTAAAAAAAACCTGCAGATCTCGAGGAAGAATGGCAAAGGAAAACATGGTTTATTTTTGTAACGAATTTGAAATTATTGAAATTTTAGAACAATACAAATTATTTTCCAGAGCTTCACAGTCTCTGCGACACCATCGAGCGGAAATCAAAGCTGTACCCAAAAGAACGGCAGCTAGGACGGCGTCATTATTACAAAAAAGGGGGAATAAGGGACGAATTATGGGGTGGGGTGGGCGGTTGGGTGAGAGAGATGGGAATAGAAGAATAATGAAGGGGTGAAGACTGGTTACTTTAGTGGTGGGGGGGGGGGGGTGGGGGTGGGGGGGGGGGGGTTTTTTTGGGGGTGGTGGAAAAAAAAAGGGGGAGAATGTTGGGGGGGGGGAGGGGGGGGTTGGTTTGTGGGGGAGTGAAACGCCACTTGATTACGGACCGGGTCAAGGAACTACGAGTGACTCGTTCCAAGAGATTGCTTTCCTTGTTGAAGAAGGAAAAAATGATAATCCTGTTCTCCGACGAAAAGCTTTTCAGCATCGATGCTGTGGCCAACAGCCGCACGGATCGGTTCATTTCACCGCAGAAAATGGAGAACGTACCGGAAAAAGTGAAATTCAAATTTCAAACCAAACATCCGGCTGGTGTCATGATGTTTGGCTTGGTGGCGTCCAACGGTTTGAAAATTCCGCCTGTTTTCATTGATGCAGGAGTTAAAATCAATACCGAAGTGTATATAGGTATTTTAAAGGACCAAGTGCTTCCCTGGGTGAAGGCCAAAAGCTTTTCAGGACCAAAACGTTGTCCTACAGTAGGATGGAGCGCCGCGTCACACGTTCAATCGAACCCAACAATGGTTGAACGATAACATGAAGTTTTGGCCGAAGGATTTGCGGCCCCCTAGCAATCCAGATCTTAATCCGTTGGATTATTTGATTTGGGCATATGTTGAAGCACTAGCCTGCAAAACATCACACCCTAGTGTGAAAACCCTGAAGTCAACCATAACACGCACATGGCAGTCAATGTCGGAGGACTACGTCCGAAAGGCATGCTCTGGCTTCCAGGGTCGGCTCGAGGATGTTATTAATAAAAATGGAGGACATATTGAATAAATTTGTTTAAAAAGACTTTATAAAGATAACTGCACTCGAAAATGTTGATATTATTGCTTGAATTAGTTGACAATGGGATTTGAAAGAAATAGAACAAATTTTCGCATTATTCTCTGCCGCACCCTGTAATAGCAATGAGCATTTGGTTTGACCTCATTATTGGATTCTTATCTGATTTAAGGCGTCGATTGATAGGTTTTGGTCCAAAACTAAACACTCCCTCTGAGGTGTCCGGAACATGTCCAGATGTGTCCAATGTGTCGTGGAAACTTGATATTACCACCATTGTAATTCTTTTTGAATTCTCAAATGAGTTGAGGATTCGCATGCTGGAAGTTGGCTCAAATCAGAAACTGGCCACTTCCCGTGATGTAAGCGATACACGCCTGGGTGTGACCAATTTGGTTCTGGTCATTCAATATGCCTACTATTAATTTTATTTTTTGATACTCAGAAGATTTGAAGTGGTTCAACGTGGTGAAGGCCAATTATATTCCAACTACGGACGGCGTTCCTAAAGATATTTCCCTAACCGGAGACCCGATTCCAAAATCATTCAGTAGCGTTCAATGCGATCAAGATACAATTTGTTTTGGTGTTTGTTTCATGCAAATCTATAAAAAAAACACATCAACACACGTGGACATTTTGCGAACTCGTATACGACACGAAATATAGTAGTGTTTTAAAATGATCGCAATACCCTTCTTTTAAAATAATAAAATAATCTAAAATAATAAAAATAATCTATAATCCTCCAGCTTTTCATCAACCAATGTGCGAGCAGTTGTTATAGTTGAGATTTTGAATTGCTGTATTTATTCCGCAATCATTTGTGGTCATATTTTTCGAAGCACTTAGGAAGAATTCCAATTTCTAGAAGTATTTGATAAATTAGAGATAAATTTTCATTTTTCCTCGCCACATAATTCGAAACATTTTTTACAAGCTTACCACTCAAAGCATCGTAAGAACATCACAGTTCTCCAGAAGAAAATTTGCATTGACCCAATAAAGTTCCTTCCTTTATTCAACCACACAAGAACCATCCCATAACAACACGAACAACTTCCCAGGACACGAGTTCTAATTTTAACTGCCACATGTTGTCCTCATCACTCCCCCCCAGGTTCAGGCATTCAATTTCAGTAACGAACGATCCTAAATTGTTTCCATTTTTTCAATTGAATGCACGCCCTCAACTCGACCGACGAACAACGCATTTCATTTAAAGTGAAATTCCATAAGGATCACGTTTCCCCACTTCTGTTAGCCACTTTGCCACACATATGTGAGCATGTCTAGTAGGTACTACCTACATATCGAGTGAGAGTGATCATCCTCACGCGTCGAGGATGCAATAATAAAAAAAAAGTTGCTACATCGTTCCTCTCTTCAGCGAGGGGTGCGACACACTGAACCGGAAACAGATAACGGGCTGTCGGAGGACACGCGCGGTGGTTTTGGCACGCGCCCGTTGCTTTGCTGGAAACCAAATGGGCGGAAACTCAAACAACAGCTGGCTTGTAAATTTGATGCGCGCCAGACATATTTGGGCTGTGAAACATGAGGGAACCCAGTCGTTTCGTACAGGTAAACATCGAGGTGAATGACGATTCTAGAGAATAGCCAATATTGGTACAATCAAACACCAAATATAATATTCAAAATTCGGGTACAGATGCCAACCGTATTTAAGTTGAAAGATCAGCGAACTTGTTGATTCTGCTGGAGCACGCTAAAGCAACAGCGTCAAAATTTTCACCAAATATTTTTATATGCAAATTCCGGCTGTCAAATATTTTGCCTAATATGTAAAGCAAGGCTGGGTAAACGTTCAATCCCCCAACGAGCGACGACGACGACGACGACAGCGAACAAACACTAGAGCCGAAATTTTGACCGAAACAGCAAAATGGGAAGTTTATTTTTTTCTGGATGCTGAGATCGAGCTTTATTTATTTCCATTCGTCCTCAAACTGTCCTCGGTAGCACGAGGGAGGAAATATTTTGCGGTACAGCGCGATGTGACAGCTCTCCAGCTCCGCCAACGGAATTCAATTAAGTTTTCCTTCGAGGCACACATTTCGTTATGTCTTGGTTGCTATTTTTGGATGACTCGGTAAATCGAATTTTGACTGCTTTTCCTTTGTCCTTGTCGCGGGGATTTGAACTGAATTCGACTGTTTGACTCGTTTGAACCTTAAAGATGAACTCCCGGCTTAATTTGACGTTATGAAAATGGACATGCCACTTCCGGGCTGAAAAGAATCCAGCATAACAATGACTTGTTTCTTGTTCAAACAGAGCAATAAAAGATGCGGAATGTAGGAAGGGTATAATCAACGTGGAATGACGCTGTGAGTAATATGTGCTGCTAAGATTCATGCTCCGGTGCCGTGTTTAATGAAGCTGCTGAGTCAGATCAGCCTACCGCGCGGCGCAGCCACTTCAGGTGATGGTAATCAACCCGGGTGGAGGTAATGGGTGTAGCTTCTTAAAATTGATTACGTCACGAGGTTGTGAATAATATCATGCTGAAACCTGGTATTTGTTGGTGGGATGCCATCGATGAACAAGGAATGTGGATGAACTAAGTCGAGCAGGTTGAACGAAGAAATCGTGTTTATTCAAATGTGATAAAGAAGAACTTAGCTAAAAGAGCCATTGATAAAATCCTTCGGCAACATATGAAAGCACAAGTTGGAAGATCTAAAATTGGGAAGGTCACGAAAATGGTAAGCTTGGAACGTTAATAACTCATACATTCCTGGTTAGAAACTTCTTAGCTTTTCCGTCAATCGATTGGAAATCTTTCTACGCAAATATTCCATTAACATTGTTCTCGATAGCAAAGTTTTGAGAAGTTCATGTCTATTAATTACGATTTCCATACTTAATCAACCAAAATGCACAGTATTTCTCTATCACAAATTACAAATTCGAGCATTCGAGGTCTCAAATGCAGCAGCCAACGATAAATATAGAAGTGCACCTTCGCCAAATTGTTTTTTACCTCCGCTGCGCTTCGATCTTCAATTGGACCCCACCACCAAGTAGTCCAACTTACACAGATAAAAAGAAACATTGAATTTTGAGCGTTATCTAATGCACATAAAGGGAATGCTAGATTTGGCAGAAAATAATGGGATATTTCAGGCAAATTTAAGCCAGATAACGCCTGAATCTGTTGTATGAAAGATTGCAAACATTGTTGTATGGCACATGAAAGATTGCAAACAATTTCGTTATAAATGCCTCATTCGATTGGAATTAAACGAGGGGAAATTTTACGCGCCAGTAAAAATTTTTTTTTTTTTCGGTGTAGATATCGTTATGAAGTTTTTCGTTTCTCGCGCTAATATTTGCATTTAAAAAAATGGACAAAAATTGCCGATTTTCCGTGGGTTCACCTTCACCCGCACTGACGAAACTACTCATGCAGCATCAATCATAGTAACCCATGAGTCAGCAGACAAAACTTGACAGCTCTATCAGTCGAACTTTAACCGTGATGGCAAAAACAGTGAAGCAATTCCGTTCAGAAGGGCGCGCGTTCAAAGAACGGCACCCCACCGCGTCGAAAACGGACATCGTGCCTCACTTTGTGGCACTTTGTGGACGCCAGATACGCCCGTTCCGGCATCTACAACATCTTGGCACTATTATACAACAATCAGAGCATCGAAAGAAAGGCCGACGACCCTGAGCGACAAGAAGCTCCAAAGGATGCTAAAATGGAGGACCGAAGGAAAAGTGGCTACATCACTGCGTGCGCTTGGCCGGGAGGTCGGTTCAACCGGCCAAACAGTGAAAAAGTACCTGGCGAACATGAACATACATGTCAGGAAGCGGAAGTCACGTCCACTGGTTTCGGAGCTGCAGGCAAGCGGCAGCAGCTGAATAAGATAGTCAACTCAATTTTCCCGGCGAATCGCGACGTGGCGGTGGTGATGGACGACGAGACCTATCTCACCCTGGATGGCAACGACTGGCAGGGCACATCGTATTTTCCTTCCCCCACGAAGGAGGTGAGCTCCAAGGTGAAGTTCATTTCACACACCAAGTTCCCCACGAAGGTGCTGCTGTGGCTGACAATCAGCGAGAAGGGGATGTCAAAGCCGCTCTTCTTTCGCTCCGGACTGACCGTAAACGGGAAAATTTATAGTACGAAATGCCTGCCGGAAGTTGCGTCGTTCATCAAGAAATATCATATGGGCGAAGACGCGGTGTTCTGGTCGGATTTGGCGTCGGCCCACTACTCGAAGCGATCGTTGGGGGAGATGGAGCGGCTGAATATTGATGTGGTAAGTCGGCGAACCCGCCCAACGTCCCCCAGCTGCGTCCCATCGAGAATTTCTGGGCCAACCTGAAGCGTAAGATCTACTCCAACAATTTTGTCGCGAAAACTGAGGAGGAATTGATAAATAAAATGAAGAAAGAACTCAAAAACATGCCTACACGCTTGTTTTCGTCCACCATGGCGAATGTTCCGGTTAACTACCGGAAGGCCACTCGCAAAGGCGATGAATTTTTTTGCAAGTAAGCTTAAATAATTACCTTCCTTCCATGGGAAATTTATCAAAAGCAATTATCTGTCCAAGCTTTTTTCATCAACATCCAAAAAAGTCCATTTTTTTTAATGCAAACGTTATTTGGTACACATTTAGATATTATAAATTTTACACGAGACGTAATTCATGTTTGTAAAAATTCGGGGAACGTAAAGAAAGATTTCGTGTAAAATTATGTCTCCTGAAACTGAAACATACGCAGTTCGACGAAAGATGTGTTTGGTTGAATTTATTTTCTCATCTCTTTCAACTCATTCTTATGTGCTACACAGATAAAAAGAAACATTGAATTTTCTGCGTTATCTCATGCACATAAAGGGAATGCTAGATTTGGCAGAAAATGACAGGATATTTCATGTGAATTTAAGCCAGATAACGCCTGAATCTAGCCTGTTGTATAAAAGATTGCAAACATTATTGTACGGCGCATAAAAGATTGCAAACAATTTCGTTTTTTACGCCTCCTTTGGCTTGGAACTAAACGAGGGAAAATTTTACGCGCCTGTTAAAATTCATTATTTTTTTCTGTGCAGAGGACGCTTGCATGTGTCAGTCTCAGGGACAGAAAGTTACATGACATTCAGGTAGTGTGTAGGGTAGTGTTTCATTTTCTTCTGGTTCGTTCGTTCGTGTCACGATTTCAGGCCCTCTTCGTGTCTTCGACGCTTGGCCAATGGCTCGAGGTGGCAAGCTTCAAAGCTGAGCTGCTGACAGACTACTAGCCTGCAACAGTTTTGCCGCCCTACCGGTACAAACTGTCACCGAAAAGTTGGTGCCGAAAAAAGTAAAAATCCCGCCACTCTTCAGCACCACGGAGGAAATCGCTGCGGCATGCAGTAGCGCAAATCCATCCGCTGTTTAATCTCTGCAGCATGGGCACTTAAATCGTCTGGTCCACCGAAGCAGACTTCAAGAAAACGAGACGGTTCCATGAATCGAAGTAGCTAGAGAACTACACCCATGACACCCCCGGAAACAAGCCACTGAAGTTGGTTGTTCGTGGACTGCCGGATTACCCGCCAGAGGATACCGTCTTGGAACTGAAGCGAAACAAACTCAAGCAGATCAAGGTGTTCCCCACGAAGCGTGTTGAGGAAGGAAACCATCAGGAGCTTCTCTACCTGGCACATCTGGAGAAGGGATCGGTGATAATGAATGACCTCCGCAAAGAGTGAGCTCACTTCAACATAATTGTTGAATGGAAGCCGTACTGCCCCAAGAAGCGTGACGTCACGCAATGGGCGAACTGGCTTTCTTCCAACCATGGAACAAGGAACTGCCGCAAGAAACTGCGACCAAATGGCCCAAACCGAGCCTGCCCCAAGCGAGCGGAATTTATTGAAATGCGGAGGAAGGAGTCCACACTTAACCAGAATGGTCCAAAATCGCCAACCTCCTCAATATACGGTGGAGAATTTGCTGCTTCGGTACAGATGGCCGAATCTGCCACCTCTCCAGTTGAACCATCGGCAGATAATCCGCCAACCAGCCTCTCTCGCGACTCACAACAGCCGTCAGTGCAAAACATAGCCTCTCCAAAACTCCGTCTGATGATGATTCGCTCTTCTCTCGGGACCAGATGATGTAGTTCGTACAAGCCATGTACAGAGGGCTAAGCCGCTGCCGTTCTAAAGAACAACAAATCGAAGCCGCCAGGGTACCAGGGAGCCAATATGGGCCCTAGAAGACACCATTAACATCCTCAACTGGAATGGTAGTCCTGTAAAGAACAAAACTCACGAGCTCGTTGACTCAGTGGGGGAGGAAATCGGCATTGCCACGATCACTGAGATGCACCTCAGCTCTGAGGTGAATCTATACATCTCCGGCTTTCGAATAGTAAGGTTGGGTCGTACCCACTCGGGGGAAGAAGCAATGGCCATCGAATTGTGGCACAACATCAGCTGCCGCTCTTTGTCCAGTTTCGAACTGAAAGGCATCAAGGCCATAGAAGTCGAATTGGACACTTCTGCTGGTCCAAGCAAACAAACATCCGCAACGGCTTGTCAGCTGCTCTACGGCAAGGCATCAACAAGTTAACTCTTGGTGGGGGGGGACAATTCATCTTCGCCGGTGACCTGAACGCAAAGCACGTGGCCTGGGGCAATACCCGGAGGAACCCCATGACGAACCCTGTTGTCCATCAGAAACTCAGCTCGGATTACTATCCAGTGGTCGCCAAAGTAGGTACCTCCATCAGTCGGTTCCAAGCTTTCCGGCGCAATTACCATCGTGCTGAATTCAGCAGTGCGTCAACTCATCCATTGACAACGGCACTCAGTCGGAGTCGTGTGAAGACATCGACCAGTACCTGCAGCAAATCGACAAGACGATATCCCAGGCTCGGGATCAACACGGGCCAGCTTCCAGATTCGCGAGTAGCTCTCTGAACCTAGACAGATCTACCAAATATCTCATTTCACTCCGCAATATCATTCGTCGTAAATACAAACGTTCTGGCTTCCATCACCTGACGTCCAACAGTAATCGTCTTGAAAAAATCAGCGGGATGGATTTCATGTCTTCAAGGTAAGGAAGGCGCCTAACCGAACCGGTAAACAGAATACGGTGGCCAAATCCCCCGTCAGGAAGCTGAAATGCATCGTAATGGACGACTAGACGTACATTAATGCGGCCGCCTAGCAGATCTCCGGCCTGGAGTTTTTCGTCGGCAAGTCCCGCCTGGATGTTCCCGAGAAATTTCGGAAGAAGAAGATCAACCAATTTGCCAACAAGTACTTGATTGGCAGGCGATCGGTGGGTGCGGCAAATTCAGCCGTACATAACGACCGGCACTATCAACGGTCAAATATATAAAAAATAATGCCCCCAGAAGCGCCTGCTGCCCTTCCTCCGGTCCCACGAAGGTGACACTCTGTTTTGGCCGGATCTGGCATCGTGTCATTACGTGAAACCGATGATGGAGTGGTACGAAGCCAACGATGTTGTTTTTGTGCCGAAGGAGGCCAATCTGCCAAAATAGCCAGAACTTCGCCCAATAGAACAATTCTGGGCGATTATGAAAGGAATGCTCCAAAAAACAGGAAAGGCCTTAAAGAACGACAAGGATTTGAAGTAAGAGTGGATGAATGTGTGTAAGAAAGAGGGCGCAAGTGTTGCACAGGATATGATGGGTAGCGTTAAGTCTACGGTGCGAGCATTTAGCCTAGGAGAGGAGGTTGAATAAACCAATTTAGCAAAAACATAGCTAATATGTGTTTATTTATTCCGTGAGAGTTTCAAAAATATCCGACTTAAAATGAATTGTCGGTGATCATTTTTGTCTGTTGCATTTTTTTCGAGTACAATCTTTAGTTCTGTGCCAGATATGATGGGTGGAATTCAGCGAAAAATTTGAAAAACCATCCGAAAAACTGACAAATATTTTTTCCTGTATTATTCCCTTGAAGTTTAATAAAAAAAAAAACCTACATAATGATGCTCTTACATTTTTTTGTACGTTTTTTTCTCCCGAAGAAATCTGTGCGGTCAGATTCTAAACAGACTTTCTCTTATGTAATCCTTGCTTGAAGGTAGTGTGAACCTGATTGTTCAGGTGTGAAGACATCGCAGTCGAAGAAGTGGGGATAAACTGTTCTCAACCGAATTTCTTGAGAATCTTCTCTGATATTCCGGAGCTACCGAAAGACAATCATTCTCACAGAATGACAGCCAATTCACTCTTAAGGTCTGTATCCGCAATAATCCGGACACCTCAAAACATGAATAAAACATAAATTTCGCATTATATTTCCGTCGTAGTTGTTTATTTCAGATTCATGGGATGTGTTTTAACAATTCGTGAAGACGAAACATAGTTATTCGGTATTTGCATAAAATTTTTCGAACTTTGCGCTTAACTCCGTCCATTAGGGTTTGTACAGACTCCTCAGAAATCGTAGAAGCCGTCTTTGTCCAAATTTGCTGGAAGTGTTTGATGTCTTTGATTCCTTGCTTCTTTCCAGAAAGCTTCCGCTTCATCAGAGCCCAATATCTTTCGATTGGTCGTAACTCTGGCAATTTGGCGGGATTGAGGTTTTCGGTACAATGTTCACTTGATTTGCTTGGTTCCACTCCATTACAGTTTTAGCATAGTGGCATGATGCCAAATCGGGCCAGAACAAAGGTTTTTCTTTGTGACTTTTGATGAAGGGTAGCAATTGCTTCTGCAGATACTCTTTCTGATAGATCTCCTTATTGATTGTGCCTGTAGTGACGAAAGATTTACTCTTTTTGCCACACGTACAAATTGTTTGCCACACAAGGTATTTCTAGGGTTTTTTTTTTCATTACGGCGAATCTACAATTGAGAGATTCTCTCCGGGCTCGCTCTCTTTCATTCATAAACCAATCACCTTTATGTTTTTCATTCTACTATTTGTAGAGTATGCTAGCCAGCACTGTTGTGTTTCGATCTGTATTAAAGAATCCCTCGAATGTTTTATAATGGCGCTGTAATGAATTAAAGAGAGCGATCCCGGAGAGAATCTCTCAATTGTAGATTCGCCCTAATGAAAAAAAAAAAACCCCTAGATTTTTTGGGAAATTTCGATGCCTTCTTCGTTCTCAAATGCTCAGCTGTAGCATTTCTGGCCATAGCAGAATAAAAAGCCAGCCCTGGAAGCTGCTTGAAATCCTCCAGGACATAAGTTTCATCGTCCATAACAACGCATGAAAATTTCGTCAAATATTCGCAGTACAAACGTCGAGCCCGTGATTTTGCTGCCAAGTTCTGTTTGTCGTTGCGATTTGAAACTGTTTTTACTTTATACGAGTTAAGTCCCAAACGTTGTTTTGATTTTTGGACAAAACCAGGCGACATCCCTATTTTACGAGCCACCGTTCGAATGGAAAAACTTGGGTTTTTCGTTAATATCCTTTTCACCTTTCGGTCCATGACAGGATCAGCGCGTCCAATGTTTTTGTCACTTCACAGTTTCCTCTCCACCGCCAAACGTTCCGAAAATGATTTGAGCACCTCGTGAACAGTGGATTTAGGCAAATCCAATGTTTTTGCAAGGTCCCGTATTGACAAGTCAGGATTTGCCGTACGCCCGTACAAAATTCGCTCGCGCACTTGTTTTTCTTTCGTCGCCATCTTGAATACTAAACATGAAATGTAAACATCAATCATAGTCTTTTTCATCATAGACTCTCAGCTATACCACAGTGATATTTTTCATTCCTACGTGCAATATTTCAAAAGTTACAATGATTTGAAGGTGTCCGGATTAATGTGGATACAGACCTTATTACATCATCAAGCCACCCGAGTTATGCAAACGTGTTGTCTGGTCAGATGCATCAAAGTTCGAACTGTTTATCAAAAAATGACGTCTGAGAGTATGGTTAAAAAACGATGAAGAGCTACAGTACAGACATTTCCAATCAACCATGAAACACAGTGGAGGATATGTTATGATTTGGGTTGTTCCTCATGATTTGCTCTAGGGAATCTGGTCTTATCTGCACGGAAAGTTAATTTTAGCTTATATTACGAAATCGAAGGTAGAACTAACGAATCTGTTCGTTGTCTTCAGCAACGAAACTGATTTGTTCTTTTTATGATCCGTATGTATCCGTAATTAATGGCACACGCACAACTGTCAAAAACATGAAGCATTTGTTGACACAGAAACAACATTTGTGCATTGTACGAAAACAATACCTAGACCTACGAATATTTTGCTACCAATTTAAAAGAAATGTCTCTCTTATGGTTGCCTGAATGACTGAGCGATCTACTTTATCGACTCAAAGAGTAATTGACAAAAAAGCGCAACCACGTGGAGTTGTCCAGCGTCTTTTTTTAATGTTTCTGGCATGGGATTCGATCCTGTATTTTTGGAAAGAGCTGATACTGCATCCTCGATTGATCTCACTATGCCATGGTGACTCGTGAGGTGATAATTGAATAATGAGTATGAAGTTATAACTCTCGACAGCGCTTCAATTTGTATTTTGGGATAAATAAATTAATCCCGTCCATCCCAGCAGCAACATCAGCGAAGCAGCGATTGGCTGGTCTTCACGAAATCTATTTGTAGACATTTGTTCTATGTACAAAATCCATGATTACGAAGCGAGGGAAAGCTAATTAACGGAAATAAATTTTCAGTGTGGTATATTGATATTCTGTGTAAAAATTTGACAGAGTCGTTGCTGAATATGGAACTGGAAAAAATACACGTTTCAGCAGGATGACGATCAAAATCAAACAGCAAAGAAAACACCTGCTTTTTTCCGTTCCTATTGGATAAAACCCAGTCCTTAAAACTTGATAGAGTGCTTGCTAAAGCGGTTGCAGTTGGTCTTTGAAGCAAAGGGAGGCCATGTTAACTTTTGAAAATTGGTTTTCATTTGGAGTTATTTGATTTTTCTTTTTAGTCAAGAATAAAGTGGATTTTTTTTGGAAGCCAATAAAAATACTTTTTATCTTTAAACTTGTCTATTTTAAAAATTGCAATCATCGATACCATGAAGACAATATAAATACTTGATTTATATGTTACAGAAAAAATAATCAAAATCACGGATCTTGAAAAATAGAAAATTTTATATGTATGTTTAAATTTATTGCGGATGGATCTTTTTTATTCAGGTCACTGTAGGTGAAAAAGCACACAGCAAAAGGTGGAAATTCAACATCGCGGTTTGGATCATTGCCTTACAATCTCTGCGGTTTTTATTGTCGGAGACTGATAGATTACCCGTCTTACAGTCAATGTTATATATTTTTGGTTTGCTATCAAACTAAATAGATACTTGAATTGACACATTTTTCAGGCGTTCCATACATTCCAGATGATTGTGACCTAAGGAAACCGTATTGGCATGTTAGTCTGTAATTTTCCAAGATTCGTTCATATACTAGCTGCGTATGGGTAGATTAATCTGGTTAGATGAAATTGTTCAATTTGTGCTCCAACACAACACCCTTGTAATACACTGCAACTGCAATCTAATCGGCTAACAATGATAAATTTGCCGAGGCGCTTCAATTTGATCGGTTATCAGCAATTATTCAACGCCCACACTTGATTATCGAAAACACACGTACCTTTTGTTTCAACAAACTGACTCCAATATCAATTCCCGCCGCTCGTTCCAAAGTCCCGTTGATTGATGACAGCGACAATGGATGAAATCTGTGCTAATGATATGCAATAAATCTAATGTCTGCTTGACTGCCAACCAAACTGTGGTGACCTCGTCTTCACCAGAGGCCGCCGATGGAACTTCCGCCGATACCCTTTTTTCCTACCGCGTTTTAAACTTGATTGATTATTATGTCACAAAGTATGCACTGACTTGCGGCACACTCACTGGGTCCGGATGACACAAAAAAAATATGCCGACTGATGACCACAATCACCGATGATGGCTCACTAAGCAATTTGCGTTAAGATTTTTCTGTTGATTCTCTCTTCTCTTTCACTATTTGCCAAGCATAAAACTAAGCCGAAAACCACAGAGACAAACACCTTCAATATTAACATTCACATTCTTCGCTTGCACGATGCACAAAACGGCTTTTTCTCTTATCAGCCCCCATGCGAGACGTTATACGTTATGTTGCACCATCATCAAAAACACCAGCACTATTTACTCGAATTTTCTACCTGTGGTTTTCTGACAAATTTCTCGCACAACCATTTGTGAACTACGGACTTTTGCGCCAACACAAAACTACCGCTGTGAGTCAAGACGTTTCGTGAATTTCACGACCTTGTTCTCGAAGTCCTACCCACACCACCTCGGAAAATGCCAAGGAATTCGAAACACGCCGGTTAGGAATATTCATAAGCCACGTCTTTACACGCTCGGAACTATCCCCTAATGAGAAGACCTGTACGCGCGAGTAAACATTGGAACACACTGAACTAGACGGACGGAACGACAAACTAACGAACGAACGAACGACCGACCGGCCGCGATAAGAGGCAACCAGTGACCACCATCGTCATCAAACCGTCATCGACGACTAGCACCGACGCGACCCGCCTAACACACCTTCGCCATACGTTCGCTGTGGTGACTCCACCGTCGAAGCAATCAGAGGAATCAGATTCGTAGGCTAGGCTACTCACTCATTCACATGTGTGAGCGACGGCGTGCACCGCTCCACCAAGAAACCGATCGAGCACCTATTTAAAATGTGTGGTTCGTTGTCTGACTCATTCAAATCGCTACCGCCGCACTGACGATAACGATGACGATGACGATGACGATGACGATGATAAACGTGTTCCAACTCCAGCCGAGCGGCCGAAGAAGAATGTAAACATTGCAACAAACGCGGCGCTGAGCGAGCCGATGAGTGTTTCTTCAAATGAACCTCTCGTCACGGCATGTTTCTTAGTATGGTGAACGGTGGATTAAGTTGGAGCAAATTGGCTTAGGGGTCTAAATGCTGTTCGCGGAGAATGGGACATACAAAAATGTTCTTGGAATTTCCCCCTTTTATGGGATTTTCTCGAAACTTGTAGAAAACGAAAATCAACTAAGCTATAATTATATTATTTAATAAACTTGACTTCTTTAGACAAAGTTTAAACAGCAGCTATTCCCATCTGTTTGGTCACTTTCGCCCAGAGTTTCTTCAATTCTAGCTTATTTTTGAATATTTTGGGATTCTTAAGCTGAGATCTTACTGTTTGACAAAACGCCAAATATTTGGCAAATTTTGGCAAATATATTTGACCAACCATTGCTGTTCCAAACATTTGGTTTGTGTTTGTTTTTCCAATTATTTGGCCATTTGTCAAATAGTGTGATGCCGTTTATTGTGGTTTGTCAAATATGTTTGCTCAATACTAGCAAATAATATATTGGACACTCTGGAAATAGCAAACATGAGCCAATTCATACCATCTGCACGGATGACAGCTGTCAATTTGTAAACATTCGTCAGTTGTATCCGTTTGATCACCCGTTGTACGAAGTAATGTTTATACCAATTTGTTATTACTTAATAATTTATTGTGATTTCATCATCAATCAATTTTGCTGACAAAAAACGACTCCGTTGAGTTTTCCGATGATCTGGAGAGCGTTGGAGCTTCCTGCCCTATTGTGCCAGAGAAAACCCCCTGGCGGAGCTGCTGGAAAGATACGGCTGAGTAAGGAGTGTATCGAAAATAAGCTATCCACAAACTTTCTTTCAAATTTTGTTGCAAACCGACATTTTATTCATATAAAAAATTGATCCTTTATTGTACGAGGTTAAACTTGAACATAATGAAGGCCGGATGAAATTTAAGTTATTCCTTCACGAATTTTCGAACTTTGGATCGAATGCTCTTCATCAAGTTCCGGACAAGTGTTGCATCGCATTTTTTGGACGCTTGAGCCCAAATTTTTTTGAACTCCTGCATGTTCCCAGCTGCCTTACCAGTCTTCTTGAAGACCCTCTTCACGATTGCCCAGTAACGTTCGATGGGTCGAAGCTGAGGGCAATTTGGTGGATTGATATTTTTCTCAACGAAATCTATACCCTTTTCCGCAAGCCAATTGAGAGTGGTTTTGGCATAGTGAGCCGACGCTAAATCCGGCCAAAACAGACCGAATTTCTCCACTTCAATCGACCTGTCCGCATCGCTCACATCCTCCCCAACGACGGCAGTAAAGTATTGTGGACCTGAAAGGGTTTTTGAGTCCTCCTTTACATAGGTCTCATCGTCCATCAAAACGCATGCATCCGGACGCTGCAAAAGACGCGAATACAATTTCCGAGCACTTGTTGCTGCTCGCTTCTTCTGTTCTGCACTTTGTTTAGAGATTTTCTGCTTCTTGTAGGTCTTCAGGTGGTTTCGCCTCTTGATACGCTGGATCATTCCGACACTCGTTCCTGCTTTTTTGGCCAAATCACGTATTGACTTTGATTTGTTCTTCATGATTAGAGATACCACTTTCTGCTCCAGTTTCGGGTTGGAAGAACCGGGTTTTCTGCCTCTTCCTGGTAGCTCATCCAAAGAATAGTGTTCCCCAAACTTATTAATGATGGTTTTAACACTCGCATGATGAATTCCAAACCGCTTCGCCAATTTTCGCATAGTAATACCCTTCTCACTTAGCCATGTGTCCAGAACCTTAATTTTCACTTCCTTTTCAATACGCGACATTTTGAAAACGCAGAATTTGAACCGCACAAACAAGTAAACAAAAGAAAGCTGGCAGTCAAACGCACAGCATGCAGTGTTCAGAGCATAAAAAACCATCACAAATACATGCGTACAACCCAAATGTATGTGGATAGCTTATATTCGATACACTCCTTACAATGGTCAGTTGTATCTGTTCGATCACCGGTTGTATGGAGTAATTTTTTGAACCAATTTGTTATTACTTTAGTAATGCATTGTGAGTCCATCATCAATCAATTTTGCTGACAAAAAACGACTCCGTTGGGTTTTCCGATGATCTGGAGAGCATTGGAGCTTCCAGCACTATTGTGCCAGAGAAAACCCCCTGGCGGAGCTGCTAGAAAGATACGGCTGAGTAGAGCGAAGAATCCACTTGGGCTTTGATTGACAGGGTGGAATCTCAAGATTTCCTGTGGAACACAGGAAATAAAGATTACAAAAATCGGAACTCAGTGTGGAAAGAGATGTCCAAAAACATAATCCACAATGTCTTCGATACAGGCCAACTTCAAGCGAAGTGGTTGAACCATCGAATTCGGTTTAAATCCTATCAAACGAACCTTAAGCAGACGAAGTCCAGCCAAGAAGCAAAAACTAATGCTGTTGCGTGGAAATATTACTCTCATCCCCAGTAACGATTCGAGTATTAAAGACTGGACTCGGAAAAAATAAGACACACAAAAATGATCACCAAAAATTCATTTTAAATCGGATACTTCTCAAATTTTCAGGGATGAAAAAAATATATATTAGCTATGTTTTGGCATAATTTATTTATTGAATTTCCTCCCCCAAGCTGAATGCTCATGCATTTATCTTAACACTGCTCATGAGATCTTGGGCGAGGCTTTGTCCATCTTCCTTACACAATTTCTCCCAGTTTTTCTTCAAAGCTTCATCGGTTTTGAATGTTTTTCCGCTTTTCTTCAACGTCTTCTTCATTATCGCTCAAAATTTTTCGATCGGACGAAGTTCTGGTGTATTTTGCGGGTTCGCCTCCTTCGGGACCACATTAACGCCCTTCTCTTCGTACCAATCCATTACAGGCTTGGCGTAATGGCACGAAGCGAGATCCGGCCAGAACAGCGTGGGACCGCGGTGAGAGCGGAGGAAGGGCAGCAAGCGCTTCTGCAAGCATTCCTCTCGATAAATCTGCCCGTTTATGGTGCCGGTTGTATCGAACGGCTTGCTGTACCGTCCGCACTCGCAGATCGCCTGCCACAACAGGTACTTCTTCGCGAATTTATCCATCTTTCTCTTCCGGAACTTTTCCGGAACCTCCATGCGGGACGTACCGACAAAAAACTCGAGGCCGGGGATTTGTTTGGTGTCCGCCTTGATATATGTCTCGTCGTCCATGACGAGACAGCCTGGCTTGACCAGCCACTCACGGTACAGCTTCCGCGCACGCAATTTGGCCACCGTGTTTTGCTTGTCAGTCCGGTTTGGCGCCTTCCTGACCTTAAAAACACGTAGCCCAGCCCGCTTCATGGTCTGCTGGATGAACCACTTCGACGAATTGACCTTTTTGGCCACGTCTCGGGTGGAAAGGTTCGGGTTATTCTTAAAGTACTGCCTTATCTTCCGCGCCTTCTCTGGGTATTCCGTTTTCGGTTTTCGGCCGCTTCCAGCGCGCCGCTCAATGGTCTTCGTCTCCTGGAACATCTTCACAACGCGGGACATGGTGGAATGGTGGATTTCAAGCCTTTTGCCGATCCATCTGTGCGACTGACCAGGATTATCGATCACCACGCCCAAGATTTGCTGGCGTAGCTTTTCTCGTTTCGAATGCATCTTGAAAACTACTTGACAGATCGCAATAAAAGTTTGCACACATTAACATAACACTCTAAACTAGTATTACTCAAAATTTATAGCACTCCTCCCGGCTTTGTTGATAAAACTACAAACAAAACTGTTTTGTCTACCAACATCTCCTACATGCTTCTTTAAAGCCGAAATTTGCACAAAGTGGCCACTCTATAGACGGTTGTGAAAACAAGCTAATAAAACCTTTATAAGACCATAACGGTTTTGAAAATGTTCTACTGAAAGATGTTATGACCACTTGAGAACCTTCATAAAACCTATTGGCTGCCATTAAAACCAGAATGTGGCCAAATGGCCACAGCTGTCCAACTTCACTGTGATATCGTGGTTGGTTTTTGTTGTTCTGCTTTGCTCGATTCACTGCTCTTCTGATTCATTTAGCAGTAAATAATATCTAAGAAAAAAGTTCTAGTGTTGCGGGAAATTTTGTTTTACAGCAAAATATCAAATATACTATATCAACAATATAAGTCACTTCCTTTTTCCACATATACTTTAGGGTGCCAGCCAAAACCGACTTTTCGAATTTCAAAAAAGAGTAGTGCTCAAAAATGTTGTCTCCTCAAAAGAAGTCCCCATGCAAAATTTGAGCTCAACCGGACTTCGTTAAGTGGACCCAAGAAAATTTTCCCAAGGTAGGGGAAACATGAAATTTCCGAAATCGTTTTTTTTTTTTTGATGCCAACGGTCTTAGAAATGCATGAAATGTTGAGAACTGGTGTTAGCTCGAAAAAAAAGTTTTTGAAAAAAATCGACTTTCTGGGACTTGGCCAATTTTTGAGTTGGGAGAGTGAATTTAATTGTACTTAAATGATTTGAATTCAACTGTTGAGATATTCATGGCAATGGTATTGAAACATATCCTATATCATCGTTGGCTACTGCTAACATATTATATGTGATATTTCATTAGGGTGGCTCACTTAATTTCCATTAGGGTGGTCCTTTTTGGTGAAAAATTTAACAAACATTGAATTTGAAAGAAACATAGAAGACAATAGTATTAAAACATCTATTAAATCATCATTAGCCACTGTCAACATGTAATATGTGATATTGCGTTAAGATGGCCCACGTATTCTCCATGAGAGTGGTCCCTTTTGTCGAAAATTAAAAAATAAATCCGAAAAATCTGAATTTGAAAGGTATATTGAAAGCAATATTATTTCAACACCTCTTTCATAATCGTAGGTCATTTTCTCAACAAGATTCATGATATTTCATTAGGGTTTGCTCATTTTTATTCCATTAGGGTGGTCTTTTGAAAAATAATTGAGAATTTGAATGCAATAGTGAAGACAATAGTATTTACACATCTCTTGTGTTATTGTAGATCATTGTTAACATTAAATATGAAATGTTTCACTAGGGTAGTTTCCTCATGTTGCATCAGGGTGACCCTTTTAATAAAAAAATTGAAATAAAAAATTGACATGCCACACTTCTTTAAAATATTTTCATGAATGTTTTCTGTTAAATAGTCGAAATAGAACGTACCAATACTATAACATATAACACAAACTGCCGTGATCAAAATATGAATGAAAATAAAATATTTTTTGACGTAACTAAATAATGAAAAACTGCTTGATACCGGGATAGGCGACAAGGAAGTGTTACACAAGTAGTCCCAGAAAGCCGATTTAAAAAAAAAAAAATTCGAGCTAACACCAGTTCTCGACGTTTCATGCATTTCTAAGACCTTTGGAATCAAAAAAAAAAATTCGGAAATTTCATCTTCATTGGGAACATTTTTATGGGTCAAAAAAGTCAAAATTTGACCGCTTTGGGGGTCCACTTAACAAAGTCCGATTGAGCTCAAATTTCGCATGGGGACTTCTTTTGAGGAGACAAAACTTGTGAGCACTACTCTTCTTTGAAATTCGATGGTCAAATTTTTCCCATGCATTGGATTGGCACCCTAATATACATGTTAGGCGATCAGTGTAGCGCTGCCAACTGAACCATCTGGTGATAAAAAAGACAATCAAAATATATTTTACCTTTCAATTTAGTTTATTCATTCTACCGTGAATCCACGGTAAAGCTAATTTACTCTTTTTATGAGTATTGTTTGCTCACATAGAGAAAAGTTTGATTGTTTGATAGTCATCTTGACCATGTCAGTATAACCATATAATATTTCTAAGAGCACTTTTGAGAATAATGCAGGTACGTCAAAATGTGCTTTTTTTATTCCTAGTAAGTTTGAGGACTCTGCCTCTTGTTGTCTGAACGAATGCGGTCAATTCGATCGGTGTGTTTCAACTTACTCGCAACCCAGCCAGATGTGTAATGCACTGTATTCCTGTACTTATGTTCATTCTTACATCAGTTTCGGAAACGGTAAATACCAAACAGCGACAACTGAATTAGTTCCGCCAACATAAATCAAAAAAATCATCTTATCTGACCTGCTTAACAATGGAAGTGACCAACACTAGATTGACAAGCATGATTTAAATTCGGTTCCGTTTCCGATGTCGTTGAGTTAGGGCCAGGGAATCAACATTCCTTGAGTGAATTTTCCTTGATCAAGCTTTTATAACCACTGATTATCCTAAACATGCCGTTGTATGAAGGGCCAAAAAGGGGTTGGGTGGATCGATATGCAACATCACTTATACGTATCCACAGGGATAAAAAGAATCTCCTTCCAATAACAAGATTGAACAATTGGTCAAAAGAGCCAGCTATCTAACATGATGATGCCGCAATGGGCGGGGAGAAGAGCCAAACTGTTAGAAATGGGGAGTTGACATTCCCACTCTCCCAATCCAGAGTGCTTCAATCGGATGCCCTGATGGTCCCTCCCATTCCCATGAAATATTTATATAATGGTGTAAATATTTATGTAAATGAAAAATACTACAAGCATTCCTATCTATAATATATAATCATCATTCGGTTGATCCTGAAATGCAAAAAATGTTGTTAAGTTGTAAAGTGTAGAGTTCTGTGGTTCCGCGCTTAAGCACGTTTTCGTTCGTTTTAAGCGATAGCAGCAATTCACCAAAATCTTGATGAGAGATATCCATAGAAAGTTTGTTAAATCTATTTGTCCACGCCACTCGGCATCGACTGTAACCAGTCGGTGTAATCGTCGAGTACCGATCCGAATGTCGGACGGATGAAAGCGAAAGCGAACTGTCAATGGGAAAGCGGAGTAGAGAAAATAAAAAAAGAAAAGAAGAAATCAAAACAAAGATTATTGCATTGGTGTAGAAAGTGCGTTTTATTGAAAATCCTAGTTTCGGTTTAATATTTAATATAATTGAAAGGTATTTTGAAATAGCGAAGGACAATTTTTCGAGGCACCTGTAAGTAGAAGAAAAAATTTGAATTAAGTAATGTAAATAGTTTAGTAATGTGAAATAATACTGACTAGCTAAATAATCATTACGGCCAAAGAGAGTCGGATCAGAAACCTAACCTGAGGTAGGATCGTAGTACGGTACGAAGTATCTAAAACGAGTGAGTATCTGAAAAGAAAAGAAAATAAACAATAACTAATTAATAAAAATCATTTAAAATTGATAGGAAAATAATCGAAAAGGAATAGTAAGAAGACTCTAGGGCGGAACCATTCGTTAGGATAGAGGAGACTATATTAGTAAGAGATTGAAGTGAAGTTGTTTGTGAGCAAATGTTTAATAAAATAAATATTTTTCCAGTTTGTGAGCCACTTCAAAAGTGCTGCTGAAAAAATATAGTACCCGAACATTTATGTATGTGAAATGAAATTTTACAAAACTAACATTTATACATTTTAATTTACTGTTGCCATGGTCACTATTTGCTTCTTGATGCTGGTTTTATAACAGCAATCCGCTTTTATTTTTGCTGACCTAATAGTTATTGCTACCGAGTAGGGAAAGGGAAGAGGAACTGGAATGGAGTTAAAGATAAATGGCAAAAAAAAACAATAAGTAACTTTCAAAAGCCTACCACAGCTGTAATTTTCTGGGTAATATACTGGACATATCAGCGCCAACATTTGATTATGGCGAATCTGCTTTTGTAAACAAACACTTTGTCTGCTTATTTATCGGAAGTTGAATACAATTCCTTCAAACTGAATATATCAGCGGATAGAGATAAAGCTCTTCTTCCTTGAAGAGTGCTTAATTTATTTTTGTGACCTTTTGTTCAAGAGAAAATGACTACGAAAGCCATTGTTTACAAAAGCAGATTCGCCCTAATCTAATGTTGGCGCTGATATAAGGAATGCTAGATGTCATAAATTGAAGGTATGTTTCGTGTTTAAGCCAGATACCGCCTAAATCAGGTTTGTGGTATGAAAATATGAAGGTCATGATATGATGGAAATAATACGATGTTGTAAAGAAATACTACATAATGGACATATACCAATTAAATGCCGCCATTTGCCTCTTCCGCTGCGATGTTAGATGATTGAAACTCTAAAATAGCGAAAATTCCAACGTGATATAATGAAATAAAGTTGATCACCTGACAGCCAAAAGATTGGACTCGGAAAAAATGCGACACTTTGTTTTGGGTGTAACTTTTTAATCGCGTGGGTAAAAATTAATGAAATTTTGAGTAATGCTAGTTCAAAGCCTGATTTAGGATAAAGGTGTGCAAAATTTTATCGCGATCTGTCAAGTAGTTTTCAAGATGCATTCGAAACAAGAAGAGCTACGCCAGCAAATCTTGGGCGCGGTGATCGATAATCCTGGTCAGTCGCACAGATGGATCGGCAAAAGGCTTGGAATCCACCATTCCACGTCCCGCATGGAGGTTCCGGAAAAGTTCCGGAAGAGAAAGATGGACAAATTCGCGAAGAAGTACCTGTTGTGGCAGGCGATCTACGAGTGCGGACGGTACAGCAAGCCGTTCGTTACAACCGGCACCATAAACGGGCAGATTTATCGAGAGAAAGGCTTGCAGAAGCGCTTGCTGCCCTTCCTCCGCTCTCACCGTGGTCCCACGCTGTTCTGGCCGGATCTCGCTTCGTGCCATTACGCCAAGCCTGTAATGGATTGGTACGAAGAGAAGGGCGTTAATGTGGTCCCGAAGGAGGCGAACCCGCCAAATACACCAGAACTTCGTCCGATCGAAAAGTTTTGGGCGATAATGAAGAAGAAGTTGAAGAAAAGCGGAAAAACATTCAAACCCGATGAAGCTTTGATGAAAAACTGGGAGAAATTGTGTGAGGAAGATGGACAAAGCCTCGCCCAAGATCTCATGAGCAGTGTTAAGATAAATGCATGAGCATTCAGCTTGGGGGAGGAAATTCCATAAATAAATTATGCCAAAACATAGCTAATATATAGTTTTTTAATCCCTGACAATTTGAGAAGTATCCGATTTAAAATGAAATTTTGGTGATCGTTTTTGTGTGTCTCATTTTTTCCGAGTCCAGTCTTTAGCAAAATAGCAAAGAAAATGTAAGCAAACAATTATGCGAAATAATTTTCATTTGATTATGATCACCGCCCAAAAACGGAAACTCAATAAATCAAAAACGAAAAAAAATAAAAATGAATGACAGGAAATTCTTTGATATCTTTTTTTTTTTTTTATTTTTTTTTTTTTTTGTTTAAAAAACAAAATAAGGATCTTGACCTTTTTGTTTTTTGATTTAATAAAATTGGAGGAAGAAATTTTTTTTTTTTTCGTATATAATCTTCTCTTTAAAAAAAATTTAAATAGCATAAAAATTTTTGTGAAGGGATAATAAAAAAAAAAATAATATTAATAATTTTTTTTGTATTTTTGGCTTGTCTGCTGTTCCTGCCCCATTGGTGGGGGGCTTGCCTTTTTTTTGGAACGGGGGGGAAAAAATTTTAAAATATTTTATAGTACATGGGGGATTCCTGGGTTATTTGGGATTTTATATTCTTTATAATAATTCTTTCTTTTTTGGGTGGGGGTGGGTTTTCGTGCTGCTTGGGTGGGGGGCGCCGCCCTCTTGGCTGGCTGGGGTACAGGGTGCGGCATAAAATAATGCGAAAATTTGTTCTATTTCTTTCAAATCCCATTTTCAACTTATTCAAGCAATAATATCAACATTTTCGAGTGCAGTTATCTTTATAAAGTCCTTTTAAACAAATTTATTCATTGTCTCCTCCATTTTTATTAATAACATCCTCGAGCCGACGCCGGAAGCCAGAGTATGCCTTTCGGACGTAGTCCTCCGACATTGACTGCCATGTGCGTGTTATGGTTGACTTCAGGGTTTTCACACTAGGGTGTGATGTTTTTCAGGCTCGTGCTTCAACATCTGCCCAAATTGAATAATTCAACGGATTAAGATCTGGAATGCTAAGGGGCCACAAATCCTTCGGCCAAAACTTCAAGTTATCGTTCAACAATTGTTGGGTTCGATTGGACGTGTGACACGGCGCTCCATCCTGCTGTAGGACAACGTTTTGGTCCTCGGAGAAGTTGGCCTTCACCCAGGGAAGCACTTGGTCCTTTAAAATACCGATATACACTTCGGTATTGATTTTAACTCCAGCATCAATGAAAACAGGCGGCATTTTCAAACCGTTGGACGCCACCAAGCCAAACATTTCATTTGAATTTCACTTTTTCCGGAACGTTCTCCATTTTCTGTGGTAAAATGAAACGGTCCATGCGGCTGTTGGCCACAGCATCGATGCTGAAAAGCTTTTCGTCGGAGAGCAGGGTTATCATTTTTTCCTTCTTCAACAAGAAAAGCAATCTCTTGGAACGAGTCACTCGTAGTTCCTTGACCCGGTCCGTAATCAAGTGGCGTTTCACTCTGGCTCTGGAAGATGTATGCAGGTCTTCTTTGATGATTCTTCGCATGGATTTCTCCGAAATATTGGCTTCCTTTGCAAGTTTTCTTATGGAACGCACCGGGTTGCGAGCAATTTTTGCACGGACCAATTTGATCACGTTCGGCGTTCGTGCAAAGCGCGGACGTCCGCTTCCTGGCTTCCGCTGCTTAGGACCATCCTGGAGGGACTTTTTTATGCGGTAAACTGTTGCCAAATGGCACCCTACCACCTTGGCAATCTCTTTCGGCTTCTTCTGGGCGAGCAACAAACTGGTGATCACTTTTTTCGCGAACATTTTGACGAATTTGCAATAAAACAAATAGAATGTTTGGATGCAGCACTTGAAAGTAAACATAAACAAATACACTTTCGACAGAAATTAGTCACAAGCTACACGAATTAACCCAATACTCAAGTCTGAACATTTTCGCATTATTTTCTGCCGCACCCTGTATAGTTGACGCGATACAGCGTTTCTTACTCAACCGCTGGATGCCAGGACAGACGCTGTTTGAGCCACCTTCTTGGTGGACAGACGCTCGGGACGCACCTCCTCAATCTAGCTGAAATCAGAAGGACAACAGTGCCCAGACTGCACTACCAGCTAAGTACACAACCCTTAGCTGGCGGTCTTTGTCATCTCTTGACCCGTGGAAGCATGAGGTAGGAACTTGTGAGGACCATAGCTATGTTGCGGGGATGCTACATAGTATAACGATGCAGGAACTAACGTCCATTGTCGATTATTTCCCTAAGTGATTGAAACCGTGTGTGCCAGAGGAGGACATATTGAGACATCGATGTAAATATTACTATCTCTGTTAGTGTATCTACATTTTCCATAGATACAGTTTTATTCAATAATTAATAAAGCTATGACTAAAAAAGTCAACAAGGGTATTTCCTCACCCTGTAGATCCAACCATGACAGTTCACCATAGTAGTTGGTTTTCCTGTATCTATAGCTCCATTATACAGCTTCCTACCTAAAAGGTGTTACTTTACATATACTGACAACAAACTTGTTTAAACAAGCTTTTACGCTCATTCCAAATCATGTTTGTTTTTATTGATTGAAAAATTAATTATTATCAAATAAATTATATGGACATTGCAACACTAAATCAACTGGTGACACCCAAGTGAAATCATACAATCAGATCGAACCACAAATCAATTTACCTTAATTGGACATTTGAAGTCATTTCAATTTATTTAAACGTATCAATATGCCAATAGATTATGTTAATTTGAGCGTGCGGAATTAGACCTTCCACCTCTGCTGACAGCTTGGAGCACCGCTACGTTAATTAGATTAGTTTGACCTATTCTCCACAGCCCAGCCCTGGATTGCTGCCATCCGTCCTTCGTATCGAGTGTCACCATGGAGCGGTCCAGTTTCAAATCCTCATCATCGTCGTGCCGCACAGTCGTCATGGTCATCATTGCCATCAACACCTCCCTATCGAACTTTAAAACCGAAGCACCTAATCAAGTCCGCTCGTCGTCTGAGGTTCTCCCGCTTCCATACGGATCACATTCGGTTTGGAACAGATCGCTGGTATGTCGGAAGCAAAGCAAGGTATTTTAATTTAATTAAAACTATACACGACCAGAGAACACACACAACAAAGAAACCGAGCATAAGCTCACCGTTCATCGTCTGTCCGAGTGAGTAGGAGGGGAAAGGGAGGGAGACCACAAATATGTAATCGCCAAAGAACGAAGAACAAAGTATCACTGTTTATAGTAAAACATGAAGCGGGGCCAAGCGTTCAATATGGTCACACTTTTCTCAGCTGGAACGCTATCAGTCGCTGACCCATAGAAGGGGACAACCACGTGAGGAGCATATTCGAAACTGAGCTTGTTTGTGTACGGACGGTAGAACAAATAATCGAAATGATTGCCTAGTAAAAATAGAGTTTAACCACAATAATGATACATCCCTATTAAAATTGCAATCGAGCTGCAAGCCTTTCACCAAACAACACCGGTGCATGATCAAACTCTCATTATGTAACATTCGCCGTTCCTAAACGTGCCTGGTAATCAAATTGGAATTCCGCTTTTAAAACCACAAATGGTTCCGCTCGTCCACGTGCCAGTCGTTGCAAGAATAGCAGCCTGTCCGTTTGTCACCCGCTTCCGCAAACCGTTACCCTCTACTAATTCATGGTTTTACGACCGGGCTCTGTTCATTATGCTTCGCGACTGGGAGTCTTCGGAGCAAGTTTATGCTGGTGAACGATCGAGTATGTTTGGTGGCACCGTTTGCGCATAAAAACCGAAACCCAGCTGAGGGTGGTTCGCTGGGGAGACTGCAGCCGTTGCATGCAGAATGGTTTATTCTTTCCTTCGGAGCCCGGTCCTACGGTTCAACGTCGTTGTAGAAGATAGTCATTGAAATGGGATGGTTGGCTATGCCAGATGGTTCAATGGCATAACGATAGCAATGCGTCGGTGAATGATTCCTGTTGGTAGTGATAATGATGTCTTTATTATTAGTTAGCGTGAAATGATGTTCGACAAATATTAAATACGGAAAATGTAAAACGTACTGGGAGAACCACTGGGAAGCATTATTAGTTCTTTTGAAATAAAAACTTAAAATTTTTGTAGGAGAAAAGATGATTGAAAATCATCTCATTATTCTCAGGAAAGAGACTCGTTCAAAAACATTGGACTTATTTAGATGGAGAAGGTTTTTTTTTAAATTTTTAAAGCTGTTTGGTCATCCTAGTGACACACTTGTTAAAAATCGGTTTATCAGTTCAAATTTTTATAAATTATCGTACTGGTTTGGGCCGAAGGGTCTTAGATTGTTACGAAACTTTGTCCACGAGTAGGGTTTATGGATATAAGCACACAAAAATATTTAAAAAATCAGGGTTGCCAGTTTTCCTTGAAATCGCCAATTGAAGTTTTTCGATTTTCCCAAACATCACTAACTTCAAAAATTTATAACCCAAGAACGATTCATCGAAGGACAATTTTTTTTTCCAAACTAAAGCTATAACCATTTAGAATCCAGAATAATAAAATCGTCTGTATCTCAGGAACGAATTGACGTACAACTAAGTTTAATACATCAAAACAAAGGTAATTCACTGTACTTTAAGGAAATATCAATACAAATCATTTCTCTTTGTTTCTAATCTAATAAAAATTCGCACTTTCTTCTTTGTTCCTCCCATCAAACGCTGCACACCTCTTAGTCAACTTCCTTGGCACATTTGTTCCACATTTTGGTCATCTGAGTCGCGTCCCGAGCCGTATTTCCACTTTTCTTAAGCTTCCGCTTCATTATTGCCCAAAATCTCTCGATAGGCCGGAACTGCGGGCAGTTGGGTGGATTTATGTTTTTATCGATGAAATCTACATTATTATCTGGCGTCGGCCCACTACTCGAAGCGATCATTGGAGGAGAAGGAGGGGTGAAATCGAGATACCCCAAGGGGAACCCGCCCCGTCTCGGGGGTCAGAGATTTGGGCGAGGTAAGATATAGTTTTGTGTAAAAAAAGGAGGAAAGTAAAAAAAAGAAGAAAAAAAAAAAAAAAGGGGGGGTTGGGGGGGGGGGGTGGGGGGGGGGGGGGGGGGGGGGGGGAGATTAGTTTGGAGAATTAATTTTGGGGATTAAAATTTTGGTTTTTTGTTTTTAACAGGACAGAGCACATGAGCACATGAGAATCAGATTGAGAGATAGAAAAACGAACACTTGTAGGAGAAAGTACGAACGAAAACATGTATGAAATTAATCAATAAATGTTATGTTCTTGTTAATCCCAAATCATAAGCTTTAAGTTAATAAATTTTAATGTTACAAAATTTCGCTAGGGTAGTTAATTGAAATGTTCGACATCATTTCGCGCTCTTCGTTTTAAGTCCTCTCATATGAGTATTAATGTTGGGTTAAAGAGCGTACTTCCAGTTCAGGGTGACGTCTAAAGCAGGTTATGGGACTACCGATGATGATACATTCTCTTGAGAACCCGAGCACGAGACAACAACATATGAATACCTAATTTTGATCTTGATATCTGGCCTTGGTATTAAAGAGCTCAGATTAAGAGGTAAAAATACCTCAGCAAAATACCTAAGAATTGCAAGCAAAATATCTCTCGAATAACGATAGAAGAGGTACACCTTCACAAATTTTCTCATTCGTGTTGCAGTAAAGGGCGATACGGTCAAAATTTGGTCAATATCAACTTGACGTATTTCTTTCAATTTTGCATTTAAAACACCAGAACACCCCTCATTTTGAAGGTGTGTGTGTGTAGAATGTTGCTCCTATTTGGATTTTGGAATTCACTCTTCAGTTGTCAAAATGCCGTCCAAGCAAGAAGAGCAGCGTATCAAAATTTTGCTCGCGCATCGCGAAAATCCGAGCTACTCGCACGCAAAGTTGGCAAAATCGCTAAAAGTTGCCAAATCAACCGTTATAAATGTAATTAAAGTGTTTGGGGAACGTTTGTCGACAGCCAGGAAGTCTGGATCGGGGGGAAATCGAAAACCGGAAGCCGCTGAGACGACAAAGAGAGTTGCCGGTAGTTTCAAGCGAAACCCTAACCTATCTCTCCGAGATGCCGCAAATAAGCTGGGTGTATCGTCTACAACCGTGCATCGAGCCAAAAAACGAGCCGGACTATCGACTTACAAGAAGGTAGTGACTCCAAATCGCGATGATAAACAAAATACGACGGCCAAAGCGCGATCCCGAAGGCTGTACACGACGATGCTGACGAAGTTTGACTGCGTGGTAATGGACGACGAAACCTACGTCAAAGCCGACTACAAGCAGCTTCCGGGACAGGAGTTTTATACGGCAAAAGGAAGGGGAAAGGTAGCAGATATTTTCAAGCACACGAAACTGTCAAAGTTCGCAAAGAAATATCTGGTTTGGCAAGCCATCTGTACCTGTGGCTTGAAAAGCAGCATTTTCATGGCTTCCGGGACTGTCAACCAAGAAATTTACGTGAAAGGGTGTTTGAATAAACGTCTGCTGCCTTTCCTGAAGAAACACGGTTGTTCCGTACTGTTTTGGCCGGATTTGGCATCTTGCCATTACGGTAAAAAGGCCATGGAGTGGTACGCCGCCAACAACGTGCAGGTGGTTCCCAAGGACAAGAACCCTCCCAACACGCCAGAGCTCCGCCCAATTGAGAAATACTGGGCTATTGTCAAGCGGAACCTAAAGAAGACCAAAAAAACTGCTAAGGACGAGCAGCAGTTCAAGGCAAACTGGCTTTCTGCGGCGAAGAAGGTGGACAAGGTGGCTGTACAAAATCTGATGGCAGGGGTCAAGCGTAAGGCAAGGCAATTCGGATTTGGAAAAGCGGAAGCCTAACTGAATATTTTTCCTGAATTTTATACTAATTGAACTTGAAAAAGAAATTTAATTTGATTTTTTAAATAAACGATTTCACCGATTTACACGCGTTTTCCCTTGACCAAATTTTGACCGTATCACCCTTTACCCGAGCAGGAACGAACAATTTGATAACTGGCCTTGGTATTTAAGACCCTAAGGTCTGCATCCGCAATAATCCGGACTCCTCAAAACATGAATAAAACATAAATTTCGCATTATATTTCCGTCGTAGTTGTTTATTTCAGATTCATGGGATGTGTTTTAACAATTCGTGAAGACAAAACATAGTTATTCGGTATTTGCATAAATTTTTCTAACTTTGCGCTTAACTCCGTCCATTAGAGTTTGTACAGACTCTTCAGAAATCGTAGAAGCCGTCTTTGTCCAAATTTGCTGGAAGTGTTTCAATTTGATTCCTTGCTTCTTTCCAGAAAGCTTCCGCTTCATCAGAGCCCAATATCTCTCGATTGGTCGTAGCTCTGGGCAATTTGGCGGGTTTTGCTGCCAAGTTCTGTTTGTCGTTGCGATTTGGAACTGTTTTTATTTTATACGACTTAAGTCCCAAACGTTGTTTTGATTTTTGGACAAAGCCAGGCGACATCCCTATTTTACGAGCCACCGTTCGAATGGAGAGATTTGGGTTTTTCGTTAATATCCTCTTCACCTTTCGGTGCATGGCAGGATCAGCGCGTCCAATGTTTTTGTCACTTCTCGGTTTCCTCTCCACCGTCAAACGTTCCGAAAATGATTTGCGCACATCGTGAACAGTGGATTTAGGCAAATCCAATGTTTTTGCAAGGTCCCGTATTGACAAGTCAGGATTTGCCGTACGCCCGTACAAAATTCGCTCGCGCACTTGTTTTTCTTTCGTCGCCATCTTGAATACTAAACTTGAAATGTAAACATCAATCAAAGTCTTTTTCATCATAGACTCTCAGCTATACCACAGTGAAATTTTTCATTCCTACGTGCAATATTTCAAAAGTTACAAGGATTTGAAGGTGTCCGGATTAATGTTGATACAGACCTGAGATTAAGAGGTAAAATACCTGAGGATAATACCATGAAATTGTTCCCACAATGTTATGCAATTACCAAATTAAGGTAAGACAATACCAAAATAGTACCTCTCAGGTATTCCCAGGTATCCCAAATAACAAGTTTTGTTGTTCGAGAGATATTTTGCTTGCAATTCTTAGGTATTTTGCTTAAGTATTTTACCTCTTAATCTGAGCTCTTAAATACCAAGGCCAGTTATCAAGTTATTCATTCCTGCTCAGGTAGAGGTTCTACACGGCCAGAAATTGAACTCAGTTTGAGATGTCACTTTAGTCAGTTGCATGGGAACTGCGACTCAGTTTCGTAAAAAGTGGAGTCACTCATAGACTGAGTAACTCCGACTTTTTACAAAACTGAGTCGCAGTTCCGATGCAACTGAGTAAAGTGGCCTCTCAAATTGAGTTCAATTTCTGGCCGTGTAGGCATTGGTGAGCTCTCATTCTCGGATTCTCTGAGTTAGTATCGTGTTTATGATTACCGGAAAGTAATAGGGTTTTCCGGTTTGGTCGTTTTAGTGTAAAGTCGGCTGGTTCGATCCGTGAATCCTTTCTAGGAAAATTGATGGACTCGCCCTGAGGAGAGTCTTCACCGGGCAATAATAAATTGGGCGTGTGGTCTCCTTTTATGGAGTGGCGCATAAGCCATACGCTTTCAGAAGCGGATCGTTCGGGCTGGCTACACCCAAAATAAAATAGCAAGATTGTATTGCGATTTCGCATGATTTTGTTTCATTTTTCGCTATAAATCGTCACTTGGAGACATAATGCAACATTGACTGTGGGCAAAAATGCAACACATCAATTTGCTATGAAAAATTCAATGCGCGCGTTAGGTGGCGCAATGTGTTGTCATAAATATGTTTTTAAGCAATTTGAGTGCAACTCATCACTCGCATACACTTGCATGGTTTCGTTTATTTCATAACAAGCTTTGTGGATCAACATGGGCAAAATTGTATTTTACGTATCATGCAGTTTTCTCAAGATATGATTGCAAAAATAGCAATTTTTGGGTAACGTAATTTGTACCACCTTTTCTACTTACTTTTGGGTGTACATCTACTCTACCCATGCCGTAAGATGTAGTCTGCGTCACAAAAATATCCATAACAACAATATATCACATAACCATAATAATTCACTTTCATCCTACAGGACATATCCCGGATGATGCAAATTTGCAATTCGGCCACAAAGTCAACTACATATTTTTGGATTTCTCTGCTTCATTCGTTCTCATCTTTGACCATCACGCCTCAACTGGATTTTTTTTTCCCCAAATTATCAACTTTTGCTTGTAGGATCATTTTTCAATTGAAATCGTTGACACTCGAAAATGGTTTCATGGTATTTTGTTTGCTCAGGGATACCAAGAATCGTCTGAAACTCCTTATATCCTGAATGGATATATGCTAAAGGCCCCTCCAAACAATCACGTAAAAAGCTCTCTCAAGCCAATTTATCCCATAGCAACAAATCTATCCACTGACTAGTTGATTTTCCTTCCCCATCGTTAGTCTTTCCCTTCTTTCCCAGTACGGGCCACGTTGTAAGAAGGTTTTTCCGTTTTACCAAAATAACGATGCCCATCACATGCACCCATCGCTGACGGAAGTCTTTCTGTCCTGAGCCCCGGAACTGTGCTGGCTGGAAAAAGTATATCTAGAGACACGTTTTGGAATGCGGATGGGGCTCCATTTGGCAGACTACCGGTTGAATAGGCCAGATATCAATTTCTCCAGAAGCAGATTTATTTGTATAATCATTCTCTCTCTGGACGCTTCGAAACGACTGTCTGCGATGAAAAACTGCCGGTCACGAGGCCAACCACTCGTGTCCATGCCATATCATCCGAGAATTGAACGACCAACAGATTGAAGAAAAGCGCTTTGTCAGAAATAGACTGCAGGTAGGCGAAAGAACTCCCCGGCTCCATCGAAATACAAACCGACATACTGAATGACGGTTTCCTATTTCAATTACACCTTGTCAAATGCTTGATAGGTGGGACGGTGAAAATTGGTTTGAACATGTGCCTTTTAAAACGGTATTTTTTTCGTAATTAGTTTTCCGATTATCGACGATTTTGATTTTTCTTTTCCCCTCGCCATGTCATGTACGTTCGCCGCTGACGATGCACGCCTTCTGCATAAACGTGGGAGACTGATACTACTATGGCATTCAACGTGCGTTCGCATTTATATTGGATTTCTTCGAGAAGTTTAAATCACTGACTGCCTGGACAAATCGGTTGACATGCACATGTCTCTGTGCAGGGGTGTGGTGGAAGGCAGAAGGTGAGAAAAAATCGTCGCTAGAATAAGCAAAATGTTAGCCACCAAGCGGGAGGTCGGGCTGTGTTGACCGACGATATGCAGCCGACTGTGGATTGAGGAAACCATTTGAATGCTGATGAGCGCTGGTAAGAATTACAATCATTGAAATGTATGCTGGTTCTCAATCTGACGAGAATGCCATCAAGTCAGGAAAGACTCACTGACTAGATGAATTTCGGTGTTCGGTTAGTTCAACAACGTTACACGGATTATATTTGAGTTTGTTCCAAGGGTTCTAGCGAGGGGTTAACCAGTTTTCAAAAAAATGTTCTTGAAGTTCCGTTCAACGTTCGACTGAATTAGTTGTAAAACCATTGCACAGTGGTCAAGAAAGAGAATTTGGCTGGAAAGATACGTTTTCAGCCTAATTTTGAAGCTTTGGAGCAAAATTGTTTTTTACAAAGTTGTTTCTAATAATGAGGCCCTTCTTTTGGTGTGAATGAAAACTAGGGTGGTACTTGTTTTCAGAGAAATCGAAGATCTAACTTTTTTATTTGCAGAAATAAAGGCATATATTCTTTAAAAAGTTGTGGATGAAAAAATTTAAGCAACTTTGATTGAACAAATTTCACTGTTACTTTTAAAAGGACCGATTAGCCCTGAGTAAATGAAGCGGACTTTTTTCGAAAAAAGCCAAACAATTCCAACAAATCTGGACTAGAGCCAGCAAGATCACTAAGAAGTCCCCAAGCAACCAAAAGTTCGAATTTTACTTGAGATGAGATCTCAGAAGTTCACATATTACCATCGTAAAACACTGTTAGCTAAATGAGATGTGGAAAATGAAGCTGTTGCTCAACTAGGTAAACTTAATTGATTTGTAGTTCATATTGAGTTCTAGATGAACTAATCAGAGACTTTAAGGTTCAGATGAGATTATAGGGAGTCGGGAGCGACCCCGGCATAGTGGATAACATCTATACCGCTTACGCCAGAGTCACGAGTTTGAATCTCACCTCCGGACAAGTTACGAAAATACTCAAAAGGTATTTGAGTGACTACGACGGGAGTTGAACCAGCTCTGGGCTGTAAATCTCGATAATCAAGTAAGCAAAAAAATTAGATTATAGCGAACAAAAAAAGTATTGATGCATGGAATCAACACTTCGAGTAGAATCATAGCATAACCCATCTCGTTCGTATGACACAGTGTTAAGTATCCCGGTTTGAACGAGGAGGACTCGAGTTGGAGACCTTGTAGTAAGTATTTATGAAAAAATTAATTAACTCAATAAAAACTCATCAAATTGAACTCAATCATCACTTCACAACACAGCACTCTTAAAAATAAATTTGTGGCAGGATTAGAGCAGAACAAAAATGTCGAATATAAACGCCTTTTGTTGTTTTGGTTTTGGTCAGTTCGTTTGAGGTACTTTTCGAGCTGAATAGAATTCTCTACAACCTCTTGAGCGAACCTTTCGTGAACTTCAAAGTTTTCTTTAGAAGTTGTTAAGAATGCTGCTAGATGCTTAAACATTGAACGCAACTTTAAAGTTCGGTTAATTACTTAAAAAGTAAGCTGAATAGAATTCTCATCATAATTCTTCGATTTGCTGGTTAAGCCAAAAAACAAATCCCTATGGCTGGAGTGAAGCGAAAAGTTGGAGACTTGATATCAATGCAGAATAACAATGTTTTGATCATGTTAATTTGTAAACTATATCCCAAACTTTTGAAATGAATAGTAACATTAGAAATAATATGCGTGTTCTCCTACATGTGTGTTTTTCTACAGATTTTGGGTGTCCAAAATATACTGAATTGATACCATGGCGATCATTGATGACTTTCCACCGGCTTTTCAATGCAAGCAATCTTAAACACAAAGATACGTTGAGTCTGCAAGTTTGCTGGTTTGCAGGTTTTGCTGTGCCTGCTGCTTCGCCAGTGTTCGAAATAGAAAAATTTAAAGCGTCAATGACTTAATACACCGTTTCGTAGGTGTACGAAACTCGACACTATCCGGTTCCTTAACTGGCGGAACCTTTATTTTAACGGATCTTTCTCGAACGATAATCAAGGTGGACTTACTTCCAACGCGACAAGACAATTATTTCGGATCAGCAATAGAGAGAAGTCTGTACTACTCTACTGACTAAGAACGACTAATTTATTTGTGCGCACAAACATTTCAGCTAAACTACAGTTTATATACATTTATTCGGTATAAAGTTATTTATTACCCTTTCCCTTTCGGTCGGTGCACGGACGACAACGATTACTGGTAGCTTCGTTACTTGCTTGGGGACGATGATTAAAATGATGACGATGGTTGAAAACGACGAGTGCCGATGCATAGCGGATGCTTCTCATTCGATACAGGTTGCGTTGGTCTTGCACGAATGATTTGGAATTCGACACTCAGTTTCCGTAAACGTTTCGGTTGTTGTTGTTGATTCGTCACTAGAAAAATCGATGGTCGCGCTACTATTCGATGCAAGGGTTGTTGACTCTTTATTGTACAGCAAAAACGGCTAGTTGTTCCGATCAGTAGGACTTGGACCATTTACTCGTGGTTTACCCGAGGTTAATTAGAACTTTGGGGGTTTTTTTTAGGGGCCTTTTGGTGTGGGGGGGGGGGTGTGGGGGATTTTGGGGGGGGGGGGGTTCTAGGGGGTTGGGGGAAACACATATATCGTTTTTATAAAACAAAGGGCGGGAAATCCCAGTGGTTGTGTTATAGAAATATAAATGTGGTTTTCTGGGGTTTTGGGGGGTTTAAAAAGGTTGTGTGGGGGGGGTTTTTGCGGTGAAACGTTTTTCCGCCCGGGGGGAGGTTGGGGTGGGGGGGGTTAGGTGGAGAGGAGTGTGTATTAATGGTGGGTGGATAAGGGGGAAGAAAACAGGGTTCGGGGAGGTGAACCAAGGAATGTAGCAGCCGTCCTAGATTAACGGTGTCCCAATCGGTTTGCCAACTCGAAAGGGTACTCTGACTTACTGAATGAGAAAACTCACTAAGTGAAAAAAAAATTATGTAAATTACCTTACTTTGCGCCCACCACCGAATCCGCTTTCTCATTGCCTGGGATTGAGCAATGTGAAGAGTCCCGTACAAAAATAATAAATATGATCTATCAACGAGCACACTCATCTGTTCCTTTAGCTTTGGAAGGAAATAAGACGAGTGTCTACAAACTTTCATCGAGCGAAGAGCCTCAATTGAACTGAGGCTTTCCTAGTCTACGGGCATGTTGGAAAACATCCACAATGCGAAGTTAATTAAAAGAGTCACTCCAGTTTGTTTTAGTTTTTGGGGAAATTGAGGACAATAGAGTGGGTTGAAATCCTTAGCTATGATAACCATCCTGTTGCAAAGGGAACTACTGAAGTACTTTCGAGCCTGCTATTCAAATCTGTTCGAAGATCTACAGGGCCTTTGTGTGCTTTGATGAATGGTAGAATGCGTTTGTCAGGCACGCTTGTAAAGCTTCGTGTTCATATACTCATTTGTACCGAAAACTTGAGTTGTTTTGTACGCGTTAGCAAATTGATAGCCAATTCAGAAATTTTCTAGCAAATTCTAGCCCAAAGTCCATCTTTACATACGTTTCGTTGTTCATCAGTATGCATCCTGGGTAGCTCGTGAGAAACTCTCTACATTACTTCCGAGCGTGTGGTTTGGCCATTCGGTTCTGTTTCAATGTTCGGCTTGACTGCTTGCTGACCCGATAAGAACGGCAGCCTTTATGTAGAAGGGTTTTCCGGACGGTGCTTTTGTTGGAATTGTATTTTTGGCAATGTCGCCATTTGAATGTCATGAGTTTGATGTTCTCAAAACCTTTCAATGCAGATTCCGATCGTAAGTTCCACTACGACGCTTACTGTGATTCTTCCGAAGAATAGTTTTCCGCTAATGGAATCGTGTAGGACACAGTAGCTTAAGCCAAATTCAAAGATTTCACAATGTTGGAACCTGAGCATTGGATTTTAAACATGGGTGTTCAAATTTAATTCTCTTCTTTCAGCTTCCATCTGTCACAACATTTCTAAATTCCTAACGAATTGTAAAAAAAACTAGAAGGACAGCCCAATAGGGTAGTACGCAAAGTTGACGTAGGACTACGTAGTAACATTGCAACGTAAGTGCTGTTCTAATGGGACGTTGGATCGGCATAGATAAGTAAGTTTGTGAGAAAATTCTAAGAGTTTGTGAGAAAATTTGCTCGTTAGAAATCATTAGGCAGGGTTCAAATTTTGTTATGATGAAAGGGCAACGGCTGTGCTGGCAGTGGTGATTATGTTGATATGATTGACAAGGTGGAGACCATTATCCTTATTGCTTTATAGATTCTTGAAAGTCTGTATGGGAATTCAAAGTCAATTATTAATGATATTTGTTTTTTTTTTTTGACCGTGGCAAAAATCTCCAACTGATTGAAGCTGTGTTTCAATTATTCGGACGGTCGCTATTTTTCAAATTTTCATTTGATTGCTACCCTAGCCAATATAGCGTGGATGCTGTCTGGAACGTTAGTCCAGTATTAGAAAGTTTGTTAGAAAATTCTATTGTTCACTCTTAAGAAAGCATTTGATGGCCCTGAAAAGGGCCGTTTGGTGTAAATGATGATACGGCCACGGTTGCATTTGCTATGATGGTTGAGAGGGCCACTATCCTTTTGGCGTAAAAGAAGATTGAGGATCTGTTAGGGAATATAACTTCAATAATTAAAGATATGTTTGCTCATTGCTATAACGATAATGGTTATCATTACTAGATGTTTAATAGTTGAATATCAAGGTCATTGTACGATTATTCAAGAAATATGCCAAATATCTTTTGCATTGCAAACTGACTGTGCTTATTGATGTGTTCTGTAACAAAATGGAATAAAATGAAACTATTGAGTATTTTGCAACCTTTTGCTATTTGTTATATTCACCTAGTTCACCTAGCTAACTTGCAGCTTCGGTCGTTAATGCCAGAACAAGACAAAGCGTCACCGGAGGAAGGTCGGAACCCTCAACCGGCAAAGATGTTCCGACTGCAGAAAATAGTGTTTGCGCCAGTTTGCGCCAGTTTGCTGAGTTATGAAGGAAGGCCGGAAATCTAAACTGTGTTAGATTCTTCAATACCAGACCGCACTGGACGGAACACTAGAAGACATCATTTATTCACTGACTTGAGTTTTGACAGAAACTTTACTTTGTTTAACATTTGCTCCAATTGGTTTTGATTGTATTATTATTTTCCCAATTTGATGTACTAACTCAGTACTTATCAGCTAATTGTATATGCTTTAGCACATTTTACAAAAAAATGTTTGAGAATAGTTGAAAATTCAAATAAAAATACAATCCATTTCAGAATAGTAGGAAAAGTGCTTTTATGTGGGTCTATGGATCTAGAATTTGGCCTATCGTCAAAAATGGCATGTCCTTAATTTTTCATCATATTGATGTAGGTGATAAGATACTACTGTATATTTTTTTAAATTTTTATTTTCAGGGTAAAAAATATGGTGAATTAATATTTACTTCCAATTTTAAGCATAGGCCGAATCCTAGATCCACAAACCCACATTAGAGCACCTTTCCCTAGTAGTTATATGTATTGCTTTGAGTGTAAGGATGGTTCAAGCACAGACAAACAGACAAAGTTGACCAATTCTTACTTGAACACTTTCATCATTTGTGAAGCACACTGTAATGGGCAATAATTTGAACAAACCGCGGTAATGTATTAATGTCTAACAAAATAGAAATTAACATGCGCGGAACAGGCGACCAACTATCAACATATTCAACTTGTCATGTTCGATGAACAAATTTCGAGACTAGAAAATTAGAAGAAAAATTAATCATTTCCATTTAATTCCAACTACCTTTATTGCTTATCTTGGGAGATACACGTATTTCGCCTACAATGTGTAGACTTCTTCAGTGCCGTGTACTAATACTCGACTGGAAATAACCAATCTTTCTTCTCATTTTCTAGATACAGGTATTCCACTAAATAGCTCATACTCATCTGGATTCAAATTTCAAGAGTTATGTATGCTTATCTGTGGTTCAAGATTAAATAAGCTTTCCGAATTTTATTTACAAGTTCATACAAGGTTTCTATCCAGAATATGTAACTTACACAGTTCAATATTCAATATTCCTTCAAGAATAAGTAAAATCAATCCTAGAATATGTAAAATCATTGTCATTAAATCAATGTTAAACGATAATTTTCGTGCAGGAATTAAATATGCCTTTAATAATTTCTCTAAATGTTTAAAAATCGCCTCATGCTATTATTTAAAACAGCTTAAATATTTATTTGTCATAACATTTTGAAAACTGTCATAAATATGACGCTCTATCTGAAAACCTGCTATTTTCTTGAAGAAAGTAATTTAAGATTTCCTACCTCGAGTTGAAGGGCCTTCTCCAGCGTCCCAACTAGTAGATGGAGACGCATTACCTTCGGCCGCTTTCTTGTTCGCCCGATAACAACGAGCTCTCTCGGCAGCGGTTCTTGGCTGCTTCGGCGGACGTTCTGAATGCTGCTCCTTCGAACGCTTGAGCGATGCACGCATATACTTTTTAGCCATATGCTGCGACATCTCACTTTCACTTTACAACACTTTCCCAAAAATATTTGAAATCCTATTGAAAGGTAGGGACTCAATCCAACGCACTAAAACGAACTAAAACACTTTTAAGTACTGATTGGAATTTGAAGAGAACATTACCAACATTAAACAACTTGTTATAAGAGGATTATGTCTGTAATAGGGAAATCATAACATGGCAGCAACCAGCGCACAATGGTTCGAGGGCGGCCAAAACCTTAAAATTCAAAATGCTAGTATCACTAAAGGCTGTATTTTTCTCGTTTAGTGTAATACGTCAGAGTCTTGAATCTAAAATTTAAAGAGATTTCAATGAACTTTGAAGTTTCTACAGTATTTTGATTGTACCAATGTCATGGATTTCCATGAAAAAATAACTATAAACTAGACGGTTCAATATAATTGTATGGTTTCAACGAAAGTTTTAATCGTACTAATATGTTCATGAAATATATTCAGGGATTAGAGACGCATATATATGTGGAATTTTATTGATGTTTTAAACAGCACAATTTATTAAAATACGTGACTTTACTGGAAAATCTACAGTTTTCCGGATAGAATCACCTCAAAAGTATAGTAGCCGATGGATGCCTGTTATCATTTTACTATCATTACAAAGCTAAAGATGTTAGCTTTCCATTGATAGTTATTTTGTTCTGCGAAAAAGTGCGATAGACTGTTTATTTTTCGATCCAAATTAGTTCAAACCTTATTCAAACCATGCAAATTCAAACGCGCGTTGCGTATTGAATGTGTCTGCCGAGGTTATAACACATGCTCAATACTATTAATGAAAACAAGTATTTGTCGGCGTGTGGTCGAGCAGTTTGACTTTAATTGTATGTGTGTTCGTGTTTTTTCTTTTGCGAGAAGAGTCAGGTAATGTAGCATAGTAGGTAAGCGCATATGAACAAAGGAAACAGTGCAGTGCAGTTCATTTATTCCAAGCTTTAATGAGAAGTACTTAATTTGCAAAGTGCTAGGCAGTTTAATTGGTGCGAGGGCAGTACCTTGTGATCAAAAAGTTCCGGTAATTTTCAATTTAAAAAGGCCGTCTTTTTTTTTTGTGTAATTTTTTTTTGGGGTGAGGGGGAAACATGGTTTTGTTTTTTTTTTAAAGTGGGGGGGCAAATAATCATTTGGTTTGGTTTGGTTAATTGTTTTTGTTGGTGTGGAAAAAAAGCGTCGCGGGTTTTTTTAATAGGAAAAAAAAATGGAACAACGGTTGTGTGGTGTATTTTGGTGTTGAAATGTGTTTTGCGGGGGCGGAAACGATGATGATGGAAAAAAAAGTTGGGGGGACTCTATGTCACAAAATCGTACATTTGTTTGGCACAAAGACTTTAAAGAAGGCCGTGAAAGCGTGAGTGACATGCCGCGTTCTGGACGACCATCGACCTCAACTACCGATGAAAACATCGCTTCCGTGAAGAATTTAGTTATGGAAAACCGCTCAATTAGCATTCGGGAGATAGCTGCACTCCTTGATATCTCATTTGGATCGACCGAACACATTTTGACGGAAATTCTGGGCATGAAACGCATTGAAGCACGACTTGTTCCAAAAGAGCTGAATTTTTTGCAAAAACAGCATCGAGTTGAGGTCGCTAAACAGATGATTGCGAACGCAGATAGCGATCCCACATTCATGGAACGCATCATAACTGGTGATGAAACGTGGGTATATGAATTTGATATGCTCACAAGTCAACAATCGTCCGAATGGCGCGCCGAAGATGAGCCGAAACCAAAAAAATCACGACAAAGTCGCTCCAAAATTAAAGTTTTACTGACCGTTTTCTTTGATTTTCGCGGTGTCGTCCATTCTGAATTCCTTCCAGAAGGTCGAACGGTTAACAAAGAGTATTATTTACAAGTTATGAGACGTTTGCGTGAGGCAATTCGAAAAGAAGAGGCCAGAATTGTGGCGCAATAATTCGTGGATTTTACACCACGATAACGCTCCATCACACACCGCGCTCACTATTTGTGAATTTTTGGCCAAGAACTCCACCAATACCATCAAACAAGCACCATATTCACCAGACCTTGCCCCGTGCGACTTCTTTCTCTTCCCAAAACTGAAAATTCCGCTCAGAGGTAGGCGTTTTGAATCGATTGATGCGATAAAAAAGAATTCGCTGGAAGAACTGAAAGCCATACATTCATCGGCCTATAAAAAATGTATGGATGATTGGATAAAGCGCTGGCATATGTGTGTTGCCTCTAATGGCGAGTACTTTGAAGGCGATAATAAAGATATCAATTAAAAATTGAAATAAATGCGTTTTTTTTCAAATTACCGGAACTTTTTGATCACAAGGTATATTAGCAGGTGAAGCCATGGATTCCCCGAAAAACGGTAAGTTTCCTACTTTACTCCAGAAGTAGTTATTTGGATATTTATTTTTCCGCAATAGAAATTCACATAAAAAGAAAATATATCTTTGAACAAATCCGCAATATTTATGGCATGGAAGAAAAAAGAAATGCAGCTAGAATCATTTAAAGGTTCTGCCAACGATGGGGTATTCGCGAAATTTTGGAAACAGTTTAAGCTGAAATTCGAAAAAGCTTCGAGAAAACCGGAATACTTTGAAGTAACATTTGGTTCATGGTAAGAGGAGTGTATTACTTTAAACGGATCGAGCTCAATGAATAGAGGTGGACGACCAGAGTTATCATTTGCGGGAAGCAGTATGCGGACAAAAAGCACAAGAACTCGCGTTTGCAGCTGAAATGAGCATGCGTTCTACTGCAAAAATAGACGCAGCTAAAGCAATCAAGTTGGCGACGGAACCAAGTCATGAATCAGAAGCAATAACTCCAGAGAAAGCAATATCAATCATTGTGCAGGCTAAATTGAGCAAACGATCGTATCAAATAATCCGAGAGTCAGTGAAGGATCGTTATCCTTCTTATTACAAAGTGCTGCAGGTCAAGAAAAACTGCTACCCTCAAGAAGATGCATTTGAGGTCGATGAAAAAGGGGTACGCATTAAGTTGCAAGCACTGTTAGACAAAACATCCGAAAGGTTGATTTTGAGTCTTTGCGATCATGTTGCTCAACATGATAGCGCAGTACTTGAAAACCTTGATTTCATCATCAAATGGGGGTGTGATGGAGCATCCGGGCTTACAGAATATAAGCAAAGGTTTCAGAACGCGGATAATAAAGATTCTCACGTATTCTTCACTTCATTGGTTCCTTTGCGATTGTTTTGCAGAGTTACTGGAAAAGATATCCTGTGGGACAACAAGCATCCTGGGTCGCCATATTCGTGCAGGCCAATTAATTTACAGTTCATTCCGGAAACTCAACAGGTAATTTATACGCAGTTTTTTTTAGACCAAAGATTTATTCTTATAATATTTATTAGGTGATTATTGATGAGTACGAGCGTATGAAACTAGAAATCGAGAACCTGAAGCCATACGATTTGATAATCAATGGAAAAAAGTTTGTTGTATCGTATCGACTTTATTTAACAATGGTGGATGGTAAATTGGTAAATGTTTTGACAGATACTAGTTCAGCTCAGCGTTGTTATATTTGTCAGGCGACATCTTCTCAATTTAACAATTTGCCACAGATGTTTAGAATGAATGTCAACGTTGGTTCACTTGATTACGGAATGTCTTCCCTGCACGCGTGGATTCGTGCATTGGAATGCTACATACACATTGGCTATCGTTTGGGTTTCAAAAAATGGAGAAAGACTGGTAACGAAGATTTGTTCAATGCAACTAAGCGAAGAATTCAAGATGGCTTCAGGAATCGAATGGGTTTGTTGATTGATAAACCCAAACCAGGAGGATCGGGTAACTCAAATGATGGTAACACTGCGCGGAGATTCTTTGCAGAACCAAGGATAAGCTCGGAAATTTGCGGAGTAGATGTAAAGCTCATTGAGCGAACAAGAAACATTTTGATAGCAGTATCGTGTGGCCACGAAATTGATAATGAAAGATTTAAAGACTATTGTTTCGAAACCGCAAAACTTTATGTTTCATTGTATTCGTGGTATTACATGCCAACAACATTGCATAAATTGTTTATTCATGGGCATCAAATTATTGAAAAGTCTATTCTACCAGTAGGAAGAATGTCCGAAGAGGCTCAAGAGCGCAGCAATAAATCAATAAAATCATATCGCAACGATTATTCCAGGAAAAATTGCAGGGAAAATACCAATCGCGATATCATCAACCGAATGTTGATAACATCAGATCCATTGGTTAATACTTATCTCAAACCACCCGTAAACCATCATCAAGAACTACCGAAGGATGTGCATAGTTTGCTGAAGCATGCCGTTACAGACGACACTGACGCCACCAGCGAAACGGATGATTCATCATTTTACTCAGACTCTGAGTAGTTATTTCTTCAGAGGGACATTTTTATTTCAATTAGCTTTTAATTTATGTAAAATGGAATACAATAAATGTTATTTGCTAATCCATGATTTTTTTTATTTTACACATAATACCTGGATGACAGTACATCAAATTTTATAAAGAAACCCTAATTTATTCAACTAACGGTGATGATGCCTTTCTCGTCCATTCAAAAGGTAAGAGTGGTTTGCCTCCGACTGAAAGTCTCTATAATAAAGATAAATAAACTAACTAAACTCCGTTAAAAAAAGGTGGGAAGTATGAAAGAAAAGTCTAAAATAACATTAATAGATGGATAGTTCTTATTTTTCAAATTTGTTTATACTTATTGTGAATTTTTTGAATTTTGGGTTCCATTTGTACGTATGCCCCAACCTTCTTCTCGAGGGGAGGAGGAGTCACGATTCATCATAAACAAATTGTTTGCCTTCAAAAACTGCCACATGCAAAATTTGGTTCCATTTGCTTAACTAGTTGTCGAGCTATGCAGAAATTCCTATTCAAAGTGTATAGAAGCCCCCTTTATAAAGATGGGGGTCCCAAACTACAATAGAAACATTTATTGCTTTCAAATACTTCCACATGCCAAATTTAGTTCCATTTGCTTGATTAGTTCTTGGGTTATTCAGAAAATCCAGTATAGTTTGTATGGGAGCCCCCCTCCTCTTCTAAAGAAGGGAGGGGTCTCAACTACCATAGAAACATTTCTTGTCTTAAAATACTTTTACACACCAAATTTGATTTCATTTGCTTGATTAGTTTTCGAGTTATGCAAAAATTTGTGTTTCATTTGTATGAGAGCCCCCCCTTTCAGAGGCGGGAGGGGTCTCAAACCATCATAGGAAACTTTTCCGGCACCAAAAACACCTTCATACAAATTTTCATGCCGATCGGTTCAGTAGCTTCTAAAACTATAAAGGTCAGTTTACAAAAAATGTTCTTTTATATTTGTAAGAATTTTGATAGCTTATTATAAAAAAATAATAGTTGTCAATAATAAAATTGATGCGTTGAAACATTTCCAATCGATTGATGTAAACGTTTTGAAAATCGGTCTTGAAATGACTTATTTATTAACGTTCAAAGGCTAAGCATATTTCGTGATGCTCCAAATTTTCGTACTCGCAACGTGTACCCTTAATATTAAAAACAAAGACGTAGTCCTACGTCAAAAAGGTGAAAAATACAGTGCATATCAATATTTAATGCTTCAAAATTGAATGAACTGCGTAAGACAACAATAAACTATCATAATACATATATACGATCTGTTTTAATGAGAATTTGAGGTTTTGGCCAACCTTTGTTCAGGGTCGAACCACTGTGCAGGTGGTATATTTAATAGTGTTGTGAGCGTGGCGTTAAACACAGATGGTTCTACCCCGAAAAATACCGTTCTGCCCGTACAGACATAGTGATTGCGGATTTTTAACACTCAACGCGTCATGCTCATACAAATATAGTAGTTCAGTATATCCTTCTTTCCAAAGTCATAAAATAATAGCCCTGAAAACGAGCTTTTTGAGATATTTATCATTTTGCTCCTCGTGGTTGTGTCAATCGGCTGACTAAGCGTTCTCCATTGGCTGGGTCAACCGACTGCATAACAAGCCGCTTTCTAGCAACACCGAACTAAACCATCGCCTGTTTGGCTACAGGCTGCTCGCCAATGCGCCCTCCACAGTGCTTGCCACTGCCAGCAACCAACCTAATTTAATCCACTATGTACAACTAGGAAGTACAATATGTGTACACATGGTCAGTCAGCGGTGTTGCAGTTCGACTCGAATTAACTGCTAATATTTCGTTTGTTGGTTGTCCAACCTGCTTGTCCACTTACTCCGGGACGCGACCTTTAAAGCTATGCCATGTTGAGCCGGTGCGTGGGAATGTAAATTTTGATGAACGCAAGAGAAACTTCAAATTAACCAACTCTTTAGATAGGCAAATTATGTTGTTCGTCCTGAAAAGGACGGATTTTAGTTGACGGGGAGAACATGGTTCCAATTGAACTTGGGCTTTTCACTCGGTCTTCTTGTACAGCAGGACAGCCTGAAAAATACAACACTCTGTGAAATGTTCACACCGAAAAAGTTTCATCAGCTCTGCGTCGTTGCGGATGGCCAGCTGCATGTGACGTGGTATGATTTTGATCTACTTGTTGTCGCGGGTTGGCATTTCCTGCCGTTTCGAGCACATCATCGGTCAGGTATTTCATCACCGCAGCGAAGTAGACGGGGGATTCGGCACCAACGCACTCGGTGTAGTGCCCTTCCATAGCAGACGATGAATGCGACCGATTGGGAGCTGCAATCCGACTGCAAATTTGTCACAGCCAGACATGTTACTTGGCAATAGAGTCGGTCGATGGTCAACTTGACGGTGCGTAGCCGAGCGCTGACTAAACATCTTCGAGATCGCTGAAAGACTGAAGGAAAATTACAACGTGTCCCCCTTAAATATCTTTTCCTGCTGCATAGGAGACGTTCCTTACTTAAATATGAAGTCTGTGCTAGCAAAGTACTGTGTATTTGGTAAATTTACTCTGAAAAATCGGCATTATAAGACATCACCTTATATTTGCGTTAATTTCAATAGTTGAATGTTAAAAATCAATAATTTTAAATATTTAAATCGAAGCGTAGAACATGTTCCGATCGATTGGTGCAAACATTTTGAAAATCAATCGTGGAATGACTTAGTTATCAACGTTCAAAACCTATATATTTTTCGTGACGCTCCAAATTTTCGCAATTCGGTGACCACCAGGAGTGCTGTGAAAACAGTAAGTTCGACCCACTGATGCTAATATTATGAGTTTCTGTTGAACAATTAAACAAGTGAGATGAACATGGGAACTTTGATTGGCGATCAGTCTCGATTGCTAGCAGTGCTGGCGATAACTACGAGGCACAGAAAAATCCCCAGCTATCCATCCTACCACTGACGGATAGTGACGATCATTAACTAGGGAATGACAGTTTCCTCCATCCCTGCAACTTGATAAGCACCTGTCAATTCTCTACTGCACCAACAAGCAAACACAAACACATCACCCCGTGTTCCCGAACCAGCATAACCAACAATCAATCCAACTGATGATGATTGAGCAAATATTGACTTCCACTGTGCTAACGATTCCGATCCCATTGAATGTGTTCCATCTGAGTCCGATGTTGCATGTTGCAATGAGAACGTTCAGATTGAGTATAGCTGGGGGAAGTTGTCGTTCGGTCGCATGGAATGTCCTCATTTAAGGGCACCTTGTTGCTATCAAAAGTAAACCATCGAGCTACAAGGTTCGATGCGTTCACTTTCTTCTGTTTGACATTACGACACCTCGTCATATTTGTATTGCAGGCCGAAAAGCGAGAATAGACTGTTTGCACGGTGATATCGTATCAGTAGGAAGGGGAGACGGCTAACTAAAATGCGCTGGGATTTGGGGAGTCACGAGCAAGCCCTTATCTACATTTTCAATGCAACCCATTTTTCGACAGCATTGAAATTTTATTTTTATTACACGGTGTTCAATAAGTTCGAATACAAGTTTTCATCATTGCGTAGGTATGCGCCATGTTCATATTCTGCATTGGTATTGGTGTCAGCTTTAGCTTCATTCATACGCTACCGAATGTGCGCGGTGTTGACATTCTGTTAGTTGTTGTTTGTTTGTTACGCGCGATGAAAGAGTATCGGGACTTCGTAATTAAGCGTTTTTTGAACGGTGAGTGACCCGGCGATATATTCCGGCTGCTGAAATCGCATGGGGTCAAGCGGAACTTTGTCTACACGACCATCAGGCGATACCGGGAGACGTCCTCGACCAATGACCGTGCGAGATCCGGTCAGCCGCGTTCAGCGAGGACGCCACGGGTCATCAAGATCGTGAGGGAGCGAATTCGGCGCAAAAAGAACCACTCAATCCGGAAAACGGCTGCAGATCTCAACGTTTCCATTGGAACCGCTCACACCATACTCACCAAGGACCTTGGTTTCAGGCCTTACAAAAAACGTAAGGTCCATGGCGTTTCGGAGGCTACCAGCAAAAATCAGTTGGATCGAGCTAAGAGGATCCTCTCTCGGCACGCTGGTCAGGAGTTTGTTTTTTCGGACGAGAAACTGTTCGTGCTGCAGCAGCCGCACAATGTGCAAAATGACCGGGTGTGGGCGCCATCAAGGGACAGCATTCCTGAATCCAATATAAACATCCCTCGGTTCCAAAGTGCCGCGTCGGTGATGGTTTGGGGGGCAGTATGCAAACGTGGTAAGCTACCCTTGGTGTTTATTGAAAAAAACGTCAAAATCAACGCGGCGTACTACAAAACTGAGGTTTTGGAAAAGGTTGTTGCCCCCAGTCTCCGAAGCCTCTACGGCGATGAGCACTACGTGTTCCAGCAGGACGGTGCACCAGCCCATACGGCAAATGTGGTTCAAGCCTGGTGTCGGGACAATTTAACCGACTTTCTGGACAAAACTTTGTGGCCTCCCAGCTCCCCGGACTTGAATCCTCTCGACTTTTTTGTTTGGTCCTATATGATGGCGAAGCTGAACGAATACAAGGTCAGCACTTTGGATCATTTCAAGACGGTAATTCTCAAAATCTGGGACGAAATGCCCATGCAGTCCGTGCGTGCCGCCTGCGACGCGTTCGAGAAACGTTTCAAGCTCGTTAAGGAGTACAAAGGGGGGGTCATTCCAAGAGAAATGTTGTAAACGTTCCTTGTAAACATAGCTTTCAATAACATAAATCCAAAAAATAAAAAAACATGTTTTCATTTTTTTAACAAATTTTGAAAGTGTATCCGAACTTATTGAACACCGTGTATAAGCCATGAACTATTCTGAAGCCATTGGACCTCGAGTTGAAACTGTAAAAATCAAAATTCCATCGGCGAACCAATCGAGCAAGTTGATAAATCTTCAATCATTAGTCTCGTTCACGTTGACCAAATGGCCAACCAAACCCTTATTAAGGCGGAAAAGCCACAGAATGCCTCTCTGATTGGTAGTTATGCTACTTTTTACCAAACAGCATAAAACGGTATTTTTCTCACCGGCAAACATCCCCGGTTCGCTCCATTACCGACTAATACGATTCGCACAAACTAATACACACAATTTCGACGACCGAAGAACCAGAATTTCTTAGCAATTTCGTTTTACTCCAACCTTCGGCTTTCGCATCCTCGGAGGGGCTGACCCCCTGACCATAGTCGATGCTTATTTATTCATTCCCTACGACTGGAACCGCTATATGGCCAATAATTAATTAACATCCCGCCGCTTGGATTCTCACCTCTCAATTTGTATCTTTCGGCGTCCGTTCTCATCCCATTTCTTTGTCAGCGGATTTTTCAATTTCTTGTGGTTTACTGGCTCGTGCTATTTATTAATGTTCGTTGGGTTGCTTGTTAGATACTGCCGCAACACGTGAACCTCAGGTGGGAATTACTGATATCCGTGGTATAACGAAGGTATTACGAAACGGGAAAATATATTTATCTTTGATTAGGAACATTTCGACGTCCTTGGGCAGATTCCACCCAACTACCCTGAGCCCCATTGCCCAGCATGTGACACTACCCCGAATTAGACTATCCTCAATGAGTCATTCCCCCGGAGTTTTAAATAATCAACATAATCATCCATAAATTAATTATTTGTAAATAATTCAACGGTGTTATCAACCATTTATGACGTATTCAACTAAATAGTAAGTCTATGAAATTGATCCTCAGCAGAACGACTTCGAATACTGTAGTTAGTCTTCATGAGAGAACAGAGCGAAAAAGTAATTTACATTTCTGGGCAACATCATGCGCATAAATCGAGCGTCACCTGGTCGTTTGAGAATTTTATAATCTTTAAAAATTAGTGTAACTGCAATGAGCTCGTCGAAAAATCAACTGCATAATGTGCTGCTGACTGCAAGAAAAAAAAGTTCTAGAGTGTCCCTGAACTCAGCCTAATAAAGCCCGATTCAAAGTAAATTTGGACGCATTCAAGTGATCATAACTCAAGAATTAAACAACATACATGGTTGATCGAAACGTCAAACACAAGAGTATTTATTCAGCTTTTAAATGGTATGTAACAAGTTATTAAATTTTACCGTTTCAAACGAACTGTCGCACTTTACTTGTGATCGATGCCATCATGATCTGCACAGTCGCCCTGTGACACTGTACCGGCGAACTTATTCCACTTTAAACGCATTTGTTTCTGCATTTGTCACTTCTTTACCGAATCCTCGAAGTTTTCGCTTGACAATTGCCCAATATTTTTCGATCGGTCTGAACTCAGGGCAATTCGGAGGATTAATCTCTTTGGCGACGAAATTAACATTGCTTGCAACATACCATTCTAGTACCTCATTAGAGTAGTGGCAACTGGCTAGATCCGGCCAAAACATAACGTTGGGCTTGTGTTGCCTAATGAAGGGTAAAATCCGCTTGTTCAGACACTCTTTAATGTAAACCTTCGTCGTCATTGTGTGAGATGTGATGAAAACCTTGGTTTTAAGGCCACAACAGCAGATTCCTTGCCAAATCATTAGTTTTCGAGCAAACTTCTCAGCAAAAACAAATTTATACCGGGAAGGGACATCCCCACGACCAGTTGCCAGGTAAAATTTTCGCCCGGAGATTTGTTTATAATCCATTTTGACATATGTTTCGTCATCCATTAAATATAGCCATCAAGTTTCGTCAAAACTCGTTCGTATAGTAATCGTAACGTTTGATTACAAGACACACCGTTGACTTTGGCAATTTTAACACTTTTGCTATTGTTGAGGCAGACCACGAAGGATTCTCTAGATGTTTGTGCACAATTAATTTTCTTTTCACAAGTTCCCTGGGCATTGGCAAAACCTTGTGGTAGCTTGATAACTACCAGGTCCTAGGGCTTATCTGGATCTTTACCCAAACGGGAAAGATGCAAACCAGTGTTGTCAGGGGTAGTGTGGACAAGAAGTGCATTTGAACCCACTAGTAGTATCATATTAACTTTCAATTCGACACCTTTCCTTATTTTTAATTAATTTAATGCATAATTTTAATTGTAAAACTGCTATTCAAAGAATCGTCTATTAATTTCAAAACATTTATTATAACTGAATTTTATTATGGATCTGCAATTTTCTGGAAAGTATAATCACAAAGATTCTACGTTTGGTTCGGCTGTTTTTGGCAGGGAAGCGAATATTTTTATATACTTGTAGAACGAAAAAGAAACAATACAAGAATACAGGAAGGCTAGGCTTGGAGCCTGGTAGAGTCACAGTGGAAGCAAATCCGAGTCCCATGGTGACGCAACCTGGATAGTCAGGCATCTCTACCTCTGGTTGGAACAAGACCAAGTAGCCGCCCAAGAAAGACCTACGTGGACGAAGCACATGCATGCGAGTATCATCTAAGGCGGTATATTCCAAACAAATCAAAAGGTATTACACTTTGACAAATACAATAACTAATATGTTCTTCCTATAGCATAACACACCAAAACCATTTCCCAGCCCTCCTCTATCCTCTGGGCAAAGACAAACTATAAGTGTATCCTGCAAAACTAACAATCCCCATGAGTAAAGGCGAAGCCCATACCTCAATTCCCTGTTGTGAGTTCTTCCCATACCTCAATCTACGGTGTGAGTTTTGGAATTCTCACTGACTTTCCCCCCTGGCCGCTTTCAGGCCAAGAGGGTCCCTTCCCAACTTTCAATTTGCATTCAAAACTTGTTTCGCTACTGTTCGCGTTTAAGATATAACATATATAACACATATAACATTTCATTTTGTCTTTCTTTCTTTTTTTCTTTCTTTTTATATTTCTTTTTACGCCTTCATGTATTAATTGATCGCGACGAACCAATCCACGGAACGGGAACAATTTAATGCTAAACAGCTTTTAAGGTGCGCATCGGCAATGAACGATTTACCTTGTCATCAAAAAGAAGTTTTGCTGAAGATTTCAAAACAAATTTCAAGACAAACTCGTGAAACAAGAAGCAAAACTTCATCTTGAAACGAGAGAGCAAACTCTGAATTATAGTAATATCAAGCAAAACAGGTATTTTGGAAGAAATCGTTGACAATTAATAACAAGGTAATAGATTAAAGGGTGTATTCGATAAAAATGGCACACAGAAAATCTTCTGTAACTTTTGAATCGTATGAGTAAAAAACCTAGAAATTTGAGTAGATCTTATCCATAGTGTATTATTTACATCTGCCAAGTTTCATAGTTATACATTTAGCAGTTCCAGTCATGTCGTCGAAACAAGAAATTGTCCGTGAGAAAATTGTGTGCACTCACAATCAAAATCCAGGGGCGTCCCACCGGTGGATTGCTAAAAGGCTTGGAATTGCAAATACAACTGTGTCTCGTGTAATAAGAACCTTCAAGGAGCGTCTGAGTGTCCAAAGGAAGGAAGGGAGTGGTCGTAAAAGTGGTCCAATGGACAGTAAAATGGCCAGGAAAGTCGTACAACAATTCAAGAACCGTCCAAACATGTCAATTCTAGATGTCGCTAAAAAGTCTAAGGTGTCAGTCGGTTTTGTGCAGAAAACCATGAAGCGTGCTGGGTTACATGTTTTCAAAGTGCAAAAAGCCCCAAACCGGAATGAAAAACAAAACATCACTGCGAAAACCCGCGCCCGGAAACTTTACACGAAGCTGCTCACCAAATCCGGTTGCATCGTGATGGATGACGAAACATACGTCAAGGCCGACTTCCGTCAACTTCCTGGGCAAGAATATTTCGTTGCCAAATCGAAGTTCGATGTTCCGGAGGATGTTCGAAAGAAGAAACTATCGAAATTTGCAAAGAAGTTTCTAATCTGGCAGGCGATTTGCGGATGTGGTGAAATAAATGCTCCCTTCATCACTTCCGGAACAATAAACGGTGCGATTTACACGGAAGAGTGCCTTAAGAAGCGTCTCTTGCCATTCATTAAGAAGCACAAAGGATCAACTCTGTTTTGGCCTGATCTAGCATCCTGCCACTACGCTCGAAACGTATTGGAGTGGTACCGAGCCAACGGAGTCAATTTTGTGCCAAAGGATATGAACCCACCAAATTCACCGGAACTTCGTCCAATTGAAAAATTCTGGGCAATTATGAAAACGGAACTTCGCAAACATCCCAAATCTATAAAAACAGCGCTAGAATTGAAGAAAATTTGGGTAAAAACAACAAAAACACTGGGAAAATCGGTTGTACAAAATTTGATGGGTGGAGTGAAAAGGAAGGGGCGGGCATTCGGGATGGGAGACGAAATTGAATAAAACAAATGTTGTAAATCAAAACTCATTAGTAGTTCTTCATTCCCTGAACATTTCAAGAAAATCCGATAATCAGTTTAATTTTGATGAGTATATATGTGTGTGCCGTTTTTATCGAATACACCCTTTATATTTGCAACAGACTGATGTATACTCTTCTACCTACAGCCTTAAATACCCACAATTATCCCCCAAAGTTTTATCCTCCAAATCTGTCGCAAAGATGTGATTTCTGACACAGTTTTCGCAACGGATATTGACGGATTCCTTGAACATGTATCATCGCGTTGTAAAGTTCCCAAATGCACATTTTCACGAAACTCTACGCGGCGCTAAACAAACAACCGCGTCTCACGAATCGTCGCAATGTAATCTCCCATAAGGATTGAGTAATCAGAGGTACACCGCGTGGAATTTTGAGCAAATGCGTCAAGACGAAGTTGGCGAGAAGAGATCTATCCAGATTTTTACCAGCGCTAATGGCCGCCACAATCATGCTCAGTTTCTGGGAGGCAGACGTTTGTCTTGTTGCATTCGATCATCTACTTGCTAGTCGACACAAGCCAAATGTCAAACCCTTTGATCGCTTCCTGATAGTGAGATTGATTGTGGTGGCCATTACAGCTGTTAAAAGCCTGGATAAAACCGTTGCGCCATTATTTTAAATTGATACCAAAGTTCCAAAGTAGCCTGGTGGGTTTTCTCAGTTGCCCTAATTTTATACGGCGCATTGAAATTTTTTTGAAGATTGATAAAGCTATGTGTTACATTTTATGTGTACTATGTAGAGCTTCCTCCCAGGCACGATTCAATGTAAGATCGGACTTGTATTCGCGTTGTCGCACTTATAGAATCACACTGCGCAATCAAAGTGGGCTAAAAAGCGGAACAACTAGGCTTGTTGTTCCGGCAGTCAAAATACCATTACCGCATCGCAAGTACGACTTAGTATATAAGCGACAATAGAAACAGTGATGTTTGTAAAGCAGCATAGGCCCCTTTAAAAGTTTTAATGACGTTTATATTTTTGGGTGTAGCATTGGAGAGCGTTAACCTCTGTCTGTCTGTCTGTCTGTCTGTCTGTCTGTCTGTCTGTCTGTCTGTCTGTCTGTCTGTCTGTCTGTCTGTCTGTCTGTCTGTCTGTCTGTCTGTCTGTCTGTCTGTCTGTCTGTCTGTCTGTCTGTCTGTCTGTCTGTCTGTCTGTCTGTCTGTCTGTCTGTCTGTCTGTCTGTCTGTCTGTCTGTCTGTCTGTCTGTCTGTCTGTCTGTCTGTCTGTCTGTCTGTCTGTCTGTCTGTCTGTCTGTCTGTCTGTCTGTCTGTCTGTCTGTCTGTCTGTCTGTCTGTCTGTCTGTCTGTCTGTCTGTCTGTCTGTCTGTCTGTCTGTCTGTCTGTCTGTCTGTCTGTCTGTCTGTCTGTCTGTCTGTCTGTCTGTCTGTCTGTCTGTCTGTCTGTCTGTCTGTCTGTCTGTCTGTCTGTCTGTCTGTCTGTCTGTCTGTCTGTCTGTCTGTCTGTCTGTCTGTCTGTCTGTCTGTCTGTCTGTCTGTCTGTCTGTCTGTCTGTCTGTCTGTCTGTCTGTCTGTCTGTCTGTCTGTCTGTCTGTCTGTCTGTCTGTCTGTCTGTCTGTCTGTCTGTCTGTCTGTCTGTCTGTCTGTCTGTCTGTCTGTCTGTCTGTCTGTCTGTCTGTCTGTCTGTCTGTCTGTCTGTCTGTCTGTCTGTCTGTCTGTCTGTCTGTCTGTCTGTCTACTAATGAAACACATATTTCTGCATGACTCGAGAACTAATCAAGCAAAGGAAGCCAAATTTTGCATGTGAGAGTTTTTAGAAGCAAATGTTTCTATGGTTGTTTGAGATCCCTCCTCTTTCTGGAAGGGGAGGCTCTCATACAAAAGAAATTTCTGCATAATTCGAAAACTAATACAGCAAATGGAATCAAATTTGGCATGTAAGGATTTTGGAGGCAATAGTTTTTTTCTAGGGTAGGAGACCCCTTCTCTCTCTCTTACGGGGGGGGGGGGTCTCCCATACAAATGAATTTCAATTTTCTGCATTACTCGAGAGCTAATCAAGTAAATGAAACCAAATTTGGCAAGTAGAGGTTTTTGAAGGCAAGAAATGTTTCTATGATGGTTCGAGACCTTTCCGCCCTCTGTAAGAGGGGGGCACCCATACAAATGAAACACAAATTTCTGCATAGCTTGAGAACTAATCAAGCATATGGAACCAAATTTGGCATGTGGAGGTTCTTGGAGGCAAGAAATGTTTCTATGGCATTTCAAGACCCCTCCCTCTTTTGAAAAGATCGGGGGCTCTCATACAAATTAAAACCAAATTTCAAAACTCAAGAACAAATCAAGCAAATGAAACCACATTTGGCATATGGCGATTTTTGAAGGAAGGATTTATCTTTATATATAAAAATGAATTTCTGTCTGCCTTTCTGACCCTTATAGACTCGAAAAGTTCTGTATCGATCAGCGTGAAAATATGTATGCAGGGGTTTTTGGGGCTGGGGAAGGTTCTTATGATTGTTTAAGACATCTTCTCTCTCAGGAAGGGGGGCTCTCATACAAATGAGACACAAATGTCTGCTTAACTCGAGAACTAAGTAATAAAGCAAATCGTACCAAATTTTCAAGATTTCAAGATGGCGAATCAATCTGTTCAATCTTGCGCGAAGTGCAAGAAAAATATTAATTCGCGAAACGGGAAGCCCTTACAGTGCGACGGGCGGTGTAAACAATGGTTCCATACGGCCTGTACATCGGTATCTGATGCGGAATGGTTTCTAGTGGTTTCTGATAAATTTTGGTTTTGTGCTGCTTGCAAGGAAGACCGAAATAGAATCAGAAGAAGTACGGTTAACATGGCAGACCAACTGTTGTTATCTACACCGCAAGGCCGCGAGAAAGTGGTTGAACCGTCCGGTATGGAAACTGCTATTGGAAGGATTGAATCTAATTTGGACAAACTGATCAGCTGGCAGCAAGAAGTTATCAACGAAGTACGCTGTATTCAGTCAACACTCGACGAACTGCGAACTACTACGGATTCCTTAATGGATGAACAACAGCAATTGCGTGAACAAAATGACGACCTGCGCAGAAAAGTTGAATGGTGTGAAATTGAAATCGATAGACAGAAGCAAGAAAAGCTCAGTCAGTCATTGGAAGTGTCGAATATTCCGATGACTGATGGTGAAGATCTCCTCAAAATAGTGAGCATCATTTTTGAAGAGATCGGAGTTGAACTGTGTGGAGATGAGGTCGAAGAGGTCATCCGGACACCATCCTCTACGTCGATGAACTCCCAACTACCACCGCCTATCCTAGTAAAATTCCAACGCAAGGATAAGAGGGACGAAATAATTACAAAAAAGAGAAGTAAAAGAGACCTAACAACAGCAGTATTTCACATGTCTACCACAAACGCTCGCAATATCAACATCTACATCAATGAGGTGTTGACAAAGCGGAATCGGTACTTGTTTATGTTGGCAAGAGACCTGAAACGAAATGGCACAGTCAAATTTGCCTGGTTCAGAGATGGTAGATTGTTGGTGCGTAAAACCGATAAAGGAAGAGTGAGAGAGATCTTCTCCAGTGACACTCTAAATGAGCTTATACAAAATAATCAACAACAACATCTACCATCTCCATCTAGTGTACGAACAGCAACAACAATAGCAGGTCTCATCACCAACGAAGAGAACAGTCTCAAACTACTCTACTTCAACGCTAGAAGCTTACGGGAGAAACTAATCGAGCTGGAAGTAATGCTAGATGAAGCCCCATGCCGGATTGACGTCCTTATGATCACGGAAACATGGTCCAGAACTGAAATCGATGTGTCCATTTCACTCCAAAAATATAATTGTTTCTTTGCTTCGCGATCATTCAGACGCGGAGGAGGAACTGCAATATTTGTCCACAAAGCCATTAACGCGAAACCTGTCGAATCGTTCTGTGATAAAATGTGATGAAACACTTGGCCGGAACTTACTGAAAGGTGCTCGATCAAACATTCGTAAATTCGTGAAATAATAATATTAATTTCACCCGGTCTTCACAATGTTCAATCCCGTACAATGAAGAATCATCCATTTGTTTTATAAAAAAAAAATTATTATATATAATTTGAGAGAAAAACATGTGGATAACTTATTTTCAATACAGTTCTTAGTTTGGAGCTGTAAATTCATTGAAAACTGTATAATTATTTAAGCAATACGTTATTGTAGGGACAGTTTAGCCAATGGCATCGTCAATAATAAATGCATGAAAATCAAAAGCATTGCTTGGAGTGTATTGAGTCGCGGATGCTATTTGAACAAGGTGTGGCAGGAATTATTGAAGGTGCTTTTAAAATGCTTAGTAAATAGCTGACATTTAACCAGCTCAAGGCTAGCAAGTTGTTCGCCGAGATGAACTGAACTTGTGGCTTCGGGCGACACAAAGGGTCGCGAACAATGTGGCTGAAGCAGATCACAGCGTCGTCAATGCAATCGAAATCATCAATCGCCAATCGACACGGAAAATAGCAGCACAAATATCGGCATGATTAGCACGGCGGTAGTCGTACATCTGCGAAGCATCGGCGTAATTGTCAAACGTGATAGAATCTGAGAGGTCAACCACCACGTCCAAAGCTGGATGATCGGCGTCGAGGTAGATAAGCTGTTCAATAGCTTCTACAACTTTACATGCATTGCTAACTGCGTCGTTTTCAAGGACGAAATCCAAAAACCGTGAATTTTTGTTCACTACTCCATTAAGCTGAGTCAAGCCATGGAAGGAAAGACCGTCGACTAACGCACAACCAGAGTTTGAAAGAGCAGATTGAGTGTTGACTTCTAGAAATCCTTTATCCTTTGCTTTCCACTGCAAATCCCCAAACAGCAACTCGAAGCCATTTTAAGCCAGGTTGGAGATAGTTGAACCAATGGAATCCAGATGATCAAGTATGCAACTCATATTGTCACGTCGATCAGGGGGTGGATAGATAACTCCAACGCTGATGATTCGACTAGGCGTTGAGATTTTAATCCATAACTGCACAAGAGCTATACTCGTCAATGTGGAATCGATAAAGCTGTTCAAATACTTGGAGACCGCAATCAAAACAACAGAAACAGAGATGAAGTTTCCAGGCGAAGGCGGTTCAAAGTTGGATAAGGCGCCAGGTGCACACGTGGGTTGATCACTAGAAGCGACAGACGTTACCGGAAGGAAGTTGTTCGAATCACAATTATACTTGCCTGTGTGGACAGCTTGATAGGCCCCCTCTCCATACTCCAACACAGGACGACTTTTATTGAAAATTTCGTATAACCTTGTTTAAGGAGTGTATCGAAAATAAGCTATCCATAAACTTTCTTTCAAATTATGTTGAAAACCGATATTTTATTCATACAAAAAATTGATCCTTTATTGTACGAGGTTAAACTTGAACATAATGAAGACCGGATGAAATTTAAGTTATTCCTTCACGAATTTTCAAACTTTGGATCGAATGCTCTTCATCAAGTTCCGGACAAGTGTTGCATCGCATTTTTTGGACGCTTGAGCCCAAATTTTTTTGAACTCCTGCATGTTCCCAGCTGCCTTACCAGTCTTCTTGAAGACCCTCTTCACGATTGCCCAGTAACGTTCGATGGGTCGAAGCTGAGGGCAATTTGGTGGATTGATATTTTTCTCAACGAAATCTATACCCTTTTCCGCAAGCCAATTGAGAGTGGTTTTGGCATAGTGAGCCGACGCTAAATCCGACCAAAAACAGTGGAGGTGGACTATGCTTCTTATAAAAAGGCAACAATCTCTTCTGGAGACACTCAGATCGATAGATTTCCGCATTTATAGTTCCGGTAGTGTAAAAAATGGTTGACTTCAAACCACAGGAACATATTGCTTGCCATACCAGTACCTTTCGACCGAATTTCTCCACTTAAATCGACCTGTCCGCATCGCTCACATCCTCCCCAACGACGGCAGTAAAGTATTGTGGACCTGGAAGGGTTTTTGAGTCCTCCTTTACATAGGTCTCATCGTCCATCAAAACGCATGCATCCGGACGCTGCAAAAGACGCGAATACAATTTCCGGGCCCTTGTTGCTGCTCGCTTCTTCTGTTCTGCACTTTGTTTCGAGATTTTCTGCTTCTTGTAGGTCTTCAGGTGGTTTCGCCTCTTGATACGCTGGATCATTCCGACACTCGTTCCTGCTTTTTTGGCCAAATCACGTATTGACATTGATTTGTTCTTCCTGATTAGAGATACCACTTTCTGCTCCAGTTTCGGGTTGGAAGAACCGGGTTTTCTGCCTCTTCCTGGTAGCTCATCCAAAGAATAGTGTTCCCCAAACTTATTAATGGTGGTTTTAACACTCGCATGATGAATTCCAAACCGCTTCGCCAATTTTCGCATAGTAATACCCTTCTCACTTAGCCATGTGTCCAGAACCTTAATTTTCACTTCCTTTTCAATACGCGACATTTTGAAAACGCACAATTTGAACCGCACAAACAAGTAAACAAAACAAAGCTGACAGTCAAACGCACAGCATGCAGTGTTCAGAGCATAAAAAACCATCACAAATACATGCGTACAACGCAAATGTATGTGGATAGCTTATATTCGATACACTCCTTAATATGCCAGCATATTATAACAATTTCATTCGCTAACGAAATAAATTTATTTTCCGATATATTTCCATTATCTGAAACAAACTGCGGTTCGCGCATACATTAACAATATGTTTGGTACGTTCCTTGGCGATTATGTCAATTTATTTATTATTATGTTAATTTATTATTTATTAAAAAACTGTATGATTGTGGTGAAACTAATGGTGCTCATTTCGCTCCTGATCCCCCTGCGATGATACCCCTAAAGCATAAACCTAAACATTTCAGGCTCTGGAAAGTCGAGAAAACTTTCAAATCGGAAAGTCACTAAACCTGATCAAGGTGAGTAAGTATAGGTGTTCTAGTTTTTCGTGGGGAAAAAAATAATTTTCAGTGTAAAAAGTAAACAAATTTTTGCTGTCTCATACAAAAATCCAACATGGCTGATTCATTAGCTGAACACATTAGAACACCTATAATATACTCACCATAGGCCGGACAAGGAATCGAATCCCTGCATTTCTCACAAGTACCATCATCGTCTGTCCAAATGAAGGCAACAAATCTAATTTCAACGTTTGCGAAGCAAGAAAACATCGATTATCTCAACCACTTCGCACCTCACACTCCTCCACCAACGTATTAATCATAGTCACTATACCATAACCATTAATATGCACATGTGTATGCACTTGAGCTCCGCCAGAGAGTCGAGTCGGTCCCACTTGTACTGGAGTCAGTCGCCGACTGTGCAGAGATAATAGATAAAGCAAATCATCATAATTTATTAGCCCAGCTGACCTACCGGGAGGTGTGAATTTCACCCCGAGGAAAGTGATTTGATGAACTTCGACCGTGTTTCGAACGGTTTGAAGCTTGCTAATTGCTTAAGTGAATACCTCCCACTGCTGTTCAAAGGCGATAAGCTCCCGGGCAGTTCTGAAAATGTCTTCATTTCGAATCCTACTACAGTTGGCTTTGATGGTCGACGTCATTCCGGTAAAAGCTTTCCACCCAAACCGTTTATTATTGGAGTGAGACATGGATCAATTTTGATTGGGAGTTATTTTTCTCCATTTTCGGGGGAAGAGATAGACAAAAATTAAAGTGGTCTAAGTCATTCTTCGGCCAGTGCTGAATCACAAAGTGCGATGAAGCGAGTCTATACTTAAGTCGGTCGTCCAATCACTTTCTTGTCACAATCCGATCCATTACAAGTCACCTGTCTCGTAGCAGACGCTGTCTGGTGGAATTTCCGACTTGCCAAATCGGACAGACCAACCGAGACTCAGTTCTTTTGTGCAGGAGAGTTGATACATTTGAGATGTTATCTGTGAAAGCATAGGTCAATGTTGGATCTTAATCTTCGAAAAATGGTCACAATCTGTGTGTCTAAATAACAGCTCAATGTTAATATATCTTCAATATTTTTGGCATTCGTTGGTCCTGGAAAGGGACGGACTCATAACCCATGATTACTTTCTATTCATGAAATAACTGAGTAAAACATTTGCCATCGTAGAAGGGTTTCAGAAAAAAGTGGACAAGATTTCCATCCGGTCGACACGTCTTACCAAATAATCCTGTCACACTATGGATAAGGACTCGTGATAAGATGAAAGCGAGAACTGGGATGTCGTGAAAGTACAAATCTACCGTTCGAGCTGGGTTTCATTTGAATAATTTCGATTTGTATGTATCTGGTTCCGGCGAAATTTGCACCCCGAACCGACACATCAATCATCTGGAGTGCGGAAAGTTGCTTCGGCTGATACAATGTGCCATCATCGTCTGACTCAAAGCATGACGGAGGGTGTTGGTGTTGTTGTAAATATTCAACATAAGGAAATCATAAATGGTGGGACATGGCAGTAGGCCGACAGGAAGAATCACAAGAGGCTAATCATCTCAAAAAGATTACACCGGAACAGAGCTGACCCGTGGCTGTTTCTATCTAAAGATTGGTTCGAGATTTGAAAGATTAACTCAAGCGTGGATCAAATCTGGTACAGAGGTGTCTGAATTTGAAGCAGAATGTGTTTAATGGTGTGCGCGGAAAGATTATTTAAACCTACCTTTGAAAATTCTGTTTAATTCACGGAACGAAATTCGTAAAATCTCGAGTACTTTTTCAAACAGACGTATCTGATTTTGTAAACAAAGAGGGGAAGTAAAGCCCCCCTCCCCACTCCCCCCAGAAAATTCTATGTGGCTTATGAATAGCCCCAAACAACTAGCATACACGGTATTTCCAAACAACCCAAAATTGTGCACGTTTGACTCAAATCAGTCCGAAGTATGGTATGTCTGCATGTCCGGTACATCTATCATAGAGCCTCAAATAAGATAATGATAAATGCAAAACTGTATCCACCACATTCTATTATTTGCTTCTTTTTAATTGACGTAAAATGAGATGCACGTGCACACTTCCATGTTCCTTTGAATAAAAATGATTAAAGTTAACCCATGCAATAAATATCAAAGTCTGACTAAACTACTCAGTTTCCTCTATTGCCACGTTTACTAAAATTTGAGTAAACGTATATTTACCCATTTCTGCCCCGGACTGAGTGATTTTCGACTCAAAAGTGAGTAGCTTCAATATAGCGTGTGCGTCGCTTACGTTCATCTTTCAAATACATTTAAAATGGCAAAAGAATTACAGTTTGAATCAAGCATGTTTATCATGGACATTCAATAACGGAAAAATCAAGATGTTCAAAACAAGTTTCATATATGCCAAAACAAAAACATCATGTATTCCATAGCAACGAGTCAACAACATTCACTTTTTTTAATCCTTTTTTTAGACCATTTTTTAGATCTATTGTGATACATCCCCCCTGTTTTTTTTTAGCACTGTCCAGGTGACGAACCACTATTATTAGGAGAGGTCGTCAACGCTTGACTTAGAGCATTATCCCAGCACGGTATTACGCTTCGAATGAATTGCACTACCGTACTGGGATTTGTTATCCAATTATCAAAGGGTTCTATTAGCACCCTTTGTCGAAGAACTGACTTCTTTTAATGAAAATTGCCGGACAATGGCATAACAAATGTCCCGAGTCTTCTTTTTCCATACCACAAAAGCAACATGAATCATCTTGAAGTCTTCCAATCACCTTCAAGTGATAGCGGCTCGGACAATGGCCTGTCAAAGGACCAGTATATATGCTTAGATCTTTTTTAGAAAGATCAAGTATTTTGCGAGTCATAGAAATATATGGAGTAATGAACCGCTTTGATTGCCTAGCTGTGAAAGTGTTGTTCCAGTGTTCATTCACTTCCGAAGATTCTCAGGCTTTGAGCTCCATTCTAAGAGAAGAAGCAGATAAACTACAAAAGGGCTCAGGTCCTACGAACTGATGAGGCGACCCGAGTCTTGCTAGTGCATCGGCTCGTTCATTTCCACCAATTCCGCAGTGATCAGGAACCCAGTATAGATTGACTTGATTACGACAAGACAATTTTTGAAGTGATTGAACACATTCCCAAACATGCTTAGATGCGCATGTTGCAGACTTTAAAGCATTTAGAGCTGCTTGACTGTTTGATATAATACATATATTTGAATGTCTATAGTTTCTACGCATGCATATAGCAGAACATTCCAGAATTGTTTGAATTTTGGCTGGGAATACGGTGGGCCCCTGCCCTCTGGGTTTGGTCTTTTCTTCCCCGGGCCCGTTTCTTCCTGTTCCTTTTGTTTGTTGTTTTTTTGAAACACCCTTTTCCCGCGCGCCCCGCGGGGGGTAAATATTTTGGGGGGGGGGGGGTGTTTTTTTTTTTTTTTTTTTTTTTTTTTTTTTGTTTTTTATTTATAATTTTTTTTTTTTATTTTTATTAATTTTAACGGGTGTCCACTAAAAAATGAGAATGATTTCAATACTTTTCCATCAGAACAAAAACGGCCGCATAGAAGTGTCACTTTAGATGAATGAATCGTTGCACTCTCCAGAAAATTTTCATACTCTCTTATTTCACTCTAACATGTTCAGTCGTGTTCAGCATGCCGTCGAAACAGGAAGAACTGCGCGCGCGCGTTGTACAATTCTTTCAAGCGAACGAAGATCGTGGAAAAAAATACACGGTGGACCATTTTTGTCGTGAAAAAGTTCCGGTATCCACCGTATACCGTATCCTGGCATGCATGAGAGTAACCCGGAAGAAAGGTTGCGGCCGTCCAGCGAAAATAATGAATGAGAAAACGCTCCGCTCGCTGCGCAGCATGTTCAACAACAAGGATTCGGTAAGTCAACGGGAAGCAGCCCGAAAGTTCCATTGTTCGAAGTCACTCATCTGCAAGATGCCAAAGAAAGAAGGAATAGTGTGTAGAAAGAAAACCAGATCCCCAGAGTACACAGATGAGCAGATTCAAACCGTGAAATCCCAATGCCGCTGGATGACTCGGAATTACGGCGGAAAATCTTTCGTTCTGGACGACGAAAGCTACTTTCCTCTTTCGAAGTCTCAGATACCGGGAAACGACCGATTCTACACTAAGGACAAATCTACTACTCCTCCAAAAGTAATGTATAAGTTCAAGCACAAATTTGAATCGAAGGTTATGTTATACATCGTAATATCCGATAAGGGTATTTCGAAGCCGTGGTTCAAACCAAGCGGTTTGGCCATCAACCAGGAGGTGTACCAAAGAGAGTGTTTGCAGAAAATACTCATCCCATTTCTTAAACAACATCACTCGGATGGCAAATACGTGTTTTGGCCGGACAAGGCATCATCGCACTACGCAAAAAAACGCTAACGTTTTTGGAGAGCCAAAATATACCATATGTCCCAAAAGACCGGAATCCGACAAATTTGCCACAGTGCCGTCCTATCGAGGATTTCTTCGGTCTTTTGAGCTCCATGGTATACAAGGATAATTGGAAGGCCAAGAACACCAAGCAACTTACCAACAGGATCAAAAGCTGCATCCGAAAAATCGATGTGGCTGCCGTCCAACGGTCATGTTCCAGCATAACGACTAAGCTGCGCCGCACGGCGGACCACGGACCATATGACAATATTCACTAAACTTAGTTTGAAGATTTAAGTTGACCCTTTTAATAAAATAAATCAGTTTGAACAAAACTTCACTGGTATTTTTTTCCTGACCCATTCTTTTCGTTCTCATTATTTAGTGGACGCCCGTTAGATCACCATCAAAGAGGTTATAGATTTTTTCAGAGGTTTTCAGTTTAGTGGGGATGGGAGGGGGTGAGGGGGGGTGAAATATATCTTTGGGGTGGGGTGGTTTGGGGGGGTTTTTTTGTGAGTGGGGGGGTTGGTGGTGGTTTTTTTTTGTTTTTTGTGGGTGGGGGATTGGTTTAGGGGGAGGGGAAAATGGGGGGGGGGGGGGGGGGGTGGGGGGGGGGGTGGTATGGGGGGAAAACATTATAAATAGTTGGGGGTTTTTGGGAAGGTCTTCCAACCCGAAACTGGAGCAGAAAGTGGTATCTCTAATCATGAAGAACAAATCAATGTCAATACGTGATTTGGCCAAAAAAGCAGGAACGAGTGTCGGAATGATCCAGCGTATCAAGAGGCGAAACCACCTGAAGACCTACAAGAAGCAGAAAATCTCGAAACAAAGTGCAGAACAGAAGAAGCGAGCAGCAACAAGGGCCGGAAATTGTATTCGCGTCTTTTGTAGCGTCCGGATGCATGCATTTTGATGGACGATGAGACCTATGTAAAGGAGGACTCGAAAACCCTTCCAGGTCCACAATACTTTACTGCCGTCGTTGGGGAGGATGTGAGCGATGCGGACAGGTCGATTTAAGTGGAGAAATTCGGTCGATAGGTACTGGTATGGCAAGCAATATGTTCCTGTGGTTTGAAGTCAACCATTTTTTACACTACCGGAACTATAAATGCGGAAATCTATCGATCTGAGTGTCTCCAGAAGAGATTGTTGCCTTTATATAAGTAGCATAGTACACCTCCACTGTTTTGGCCGGATTTAGCGTCGGCTCACTATGCCAAAACCACTCTCAATTGGCTTGCGGAAAAGGGTATAGATTTCGTTGAGAAAAATATCAATCCACCAAATTGCCCTCAGCTTCGACCCATCGAACGTTACTGGGCAATCGTGAAGAGGGTCTTCAAGAAGACTGGTAAGGCAGCTGGGAACACGCAGGAGTTCAAAAAAATTTGGGCTCAAGCGTCCAAAAAATGCGATGCAACACTTGTCCGGAACTTGATGAAGAGCATTCGATCCAAAGTTCGAAAATTCGTGAAGGAATAACTTAAATTTCATCCGGTCTTCATTATGTGCAAGTTTAACCTCGTACAATAAAGGATCAATTTTTTGTATGAATAAAATATCGGTTTTCAACATAATTTGAAAGAAAGTTTGTGGATAGCTTATTTTCGATACACTCCTTATAGTAAAGCATCCAGTGCTTTCAATGGTGTACTTCTCATTGCACCAGTGATTGAAAAAGTTGCTAGTCTTTGAAGTCTTTCTAACTTTCTATGAGCTACTCTCTCTTTCGTTTATGGCCACCAGATCAATGAAGCGTAGGTAACCCGGGGTCTCACAATTGCCGAGTAAATCCAATGAATCATCTTCAGTCCCATTGCTTCCCAAATGTTCTTTTGCTTATCCATAGAGCATTGGTAGTTATGGTTATAGTCTGCTCTAGATGTGTATTCCAATTAAGTTTGTTGTCAAGGGTTATTTCAAGGTATTTGACAGTATCTGAAAATTCCAAAAGGGTACCTTTCAATGTTAGATTTTCGAATGAGTATTTTCTCCTTCGTGTAAATGGCACAGTAGTTGTTTTGGAAGGGTTTATGTTCTGTCATTCCCTATCACACCACGATGAGACAAAATTTAAAGCAATTTGCATTCTGTTTGCGATGATACCGTCATATTTGCCACGTACTATTATAACTATATCATCTGCGAAGCCAACTATTCCGAAGCCTAGAGCTATCAGATTTTTTAGATGATTATAAACTTTTAAAAACCACAATAGAGGGGAAAACACCCCCCGGGGGGGGTCCCCTTTTTTCTCTTACATTGTGAAGAGGCCGCGGGGGTGTGGTGTTTTTTTTTTTTTTTATAATTTTTTTTAATCCAATAAAAATTGTTTTTTAGAAATATTTGGTTTGGCGTGGTTTTGTTTGTGGGGTGTGTTTGGATGTTTTTATAAAAAAGAAAAAAATGTTATTTTTTTTTTTTTTTTAAATTTTTTTTTTTTTTTTTACTGTGGTGTGGTGTTGGTAAATGACTGGACAATGCGTACCATTGGTACTTCGCGTACCTGCAGGTATAGAATAGATCCTACTGCAATCCTTAGCCTCTTGTCCAGTAACTCCTATCCCTACCTCCCCGTGGTGCCGACTGGGGTATGAGTAACCATAGGAAAGATCGGGTAACCAACCCCGGTGGGCCCTTGGTCATATGCTGACAGGGAAGGGGGGCTGCCCTCTTCAAAGGGCGCAGTCTATCTGAGCGTCTGTTCTCCATGTTAGGGGCGGCTCAAAACAGCGTCTGTTCTCCATGTAAGGAGCGGCTGATCATCGTCCTTGTGCCAGCGTGGGACTCTAAACAGTGCTGTCCTCCGGCGAGACAGGGGGTTGGGGAAGGCCCAACAAGCCACCCTTAAAAAATCAATGTTACAAATAATACAGAAGTTAATACGGACCGGAACAATCGGCAAAGACCTAGGCGACGAATTAAGGACTACGATTGGAAACTCGGAACATGGAACTGCAAATCACTCTGCTTCCCTGGCTGCGATAGGATAATCTACGACGAACTTCAACCACGTAACTTCGAAGTCGTAGCACTGCAGGAAGTTTGCTGGACAGGACAGAAGGTATGGAAAAGCGGGCATCGAGCGGGTACTTTTTACCAGAGCTGTGGTACCACAAACGAGCTGGGCACCGGCTTTGTAGTGCTGGGCAAAATGCGTCAACGCGTGATTGGATGGTTTCCAATCAACGCTAGAATGTGCAAGCTGAGGATCAAGGGTCGATTCTTCAACTACAGCATCATCAACGTACACTGTCCACACGACGGGAGACCCGATGACGAAAAAGAAGCGTTCTACGCGCAGCTAGATCAGGTGTATGATGGCTGCCCGCAGCGGGACGTAAAAGTCGTCATTGGTGACGCTCAGGTAGGACGGGAGGCAATGTACAGACCGGTAATAGGGCCTAACAGCCTGCATACCGTATCGAACGATAATGGCCAACGATGCGTGAACTTTGCGGCCTCCCGTGGTTTAGTAGTCCGAAGTACCTTCTTCCCCCGTAAAGACATCCACTTGCCACTTGGAGATCACCTGACCAACGAACAGAGAATCAAATCGACCATGTTCTAATCGACGGGAAATTCTTCTCCGATCTCATCAACGTTCGCACTTACCGTAGCGCGAATATTGACTTGGACCACTACCTAGTTGCAGTTTGTATGCACTCAAAACTCTCGACGATGTACAACACGCGTCGAATTCGGACGCCACGACCTACTACGGGAAACCGGAGTTGCCCAGGAATACGCGCAACAGCTAGAAGCAGCCCTACCAACGGAAGAGCAGCTTGGCGCAGCTACTCTTGAGGATGGCTGGAGAAATATTCCAACCGCCATTGGTAGCACTGCAATTGTGACACCAGGTACTTCTGCACCGAATCGAAAAAATGACTGGTTTGCTGGCGAATGCAAGCAGTTAGTAGAGGAGAAGAATGCAGCACGGGCGAGAATGCTGCAACACCGTACGAGAGCGAATGTGGATCGGTATAGACAGGCACGGAACAGACAAAATTCTATTCTTCGAAGGAAAAAGCGCCAGAGGGAAGATCGAGACCGCGAAGAAATGGAAGCACTGTACCGTGCTAACGACACACGCAAATTCTACGAGAAGTTAAACAGCTCGCGCAAAGGTTACGTACCACAAGCTGATATTTGCAGAGACCTGGATGGCAACCTTCTCACAGGAGAGTGTGAGGTGATTGAAAGGTGGAAGCAGTACTTCGACGAGCACCTGAGCGGTAATGTTACAGCGAACGAAAGTGGCACGGTAATAAATCTAGGAACACGCACAGAAGATGACAGGACCCCGACCCCAACCCTTCAGGAAGTTGAGGAGGAAATTGGTCGGTTGAAAAACAACAAAGCCGCTGGTGTTGACCAACTCCCAAGCGAGCTATTAAAATACGGTGGTGAAGCACTGGCCAGAGCGCTGCACTGGGTAATTACCAATATTTGGGAGGAGGAATGTTTACCGGAGGATTGGATGGAAGGAATAGTGTGTCCCATCTATAAAAAGGGCGACAAGCTGGATTGCTGCAATTATCGTGCGATCACGCTTCTGAGCGCCGCCTACAAGTTGCTCTCCCAAATGTTATACCGCCGCCTGTCACCAATTGCAAAGGAGTTCGTGGGGCAATACCAAGCGGGATTCATGGGTGCCCACGCTACTACGGACCAGATTTTCGCAATTCGGCAAATACTGCAGAAATGTCGCGAATACAACGTGCCAACACATCATGTATTCATCGATTTCAAATCAGCGTATGATTCAATCGATCGAGACCAGCTATGGCAAATCATGCACGAATATAGATTTCCGGAAAAACTGACGCGGTTGATCAATGCAACGATGGATCGAGTGATGTGTGTCGTCCGAGTATCAGCGACGCTCTCGAGTCCCTTCGAATCTCGGAGTAGACGAATTCGTGTATCTGGGCTCATTGGTGACCGCCGATAACAACACCAGCAGAGAAATACAAAGGCGCATTATGGCTGGCAATCGTGCCTACTTTGGACTCCGAAGGACGCATGGACGCAAAGTTCACAGAACCACAAAGTTGACCATCTACAAGACATTATTTAGACCGGTAGTTCTCTACGGCCACGAAACATGGACATTGCTAGTGGAGGACCAACGCGCCCTTGGTGTCTTTGAACGGAAGGTGCTGGGTACGATCTACGGTGGAGTGCAGATGGAAGACGGAACGTGGAGGAGGCGAATGAACCACGAATTGTACCATTTGCTGGGAGAACCTCCCATCGTACACATCGCAAAAATCGGTCGACTACGATGGGCTGAGCATGTCGTAAGAATGTCGGACGACAGCCCTGTGAAAAGAAGAAGAGGCGCGCAACGAGTAAGGTGGATCGATCAAGTAGAAGGCGACCTGCTGACCCTCCGCAGACAGCGAGGCTGGCGAGATACAGCCATGAACCGATACAATGGAAACAACTTCTGTGTACAGCAGAGGCCACACCGGCCTTAGTCAGATTGGTAAGGTAAGGTAAGTGTGTAGTGCTGTTACTGATGATTTACCCTCCTGATATGCAAACTGTTATTTGCACAGAGGAGTTTTAACCAGATATGAAGACTTGATGTGTTCATCGATTATTTTTTTCCATTGTTTTTAGCAGGATGGATGATAAACTTATCGGCCTGAAGGATTTCGGTGAGCTTTTATCCTTTTTATTAGCCTTGGGTATAAAAGTTACCCGCACTTGTCGCCACGCTGTTGGAATGTAGCCTAATATTAGGCTAGCTTGAAAAAGTTTTATGAGAATAGGTGTTAAATCGCCTTTCCCTTCTGCAGTAGTACAGGAAAAATGCCATCCCTACCATGAGACTTGAAGGGTTCAAAGGAGTCAATCGCCCAATCCACTTTGCTATTGCTGAATATGATGTTGGCTAAAGTACTAGCATCATCCCTGGTACTCTCTAGCTCAGTCGATTCGTTATTTATTTCATTAACACCCGTCCCGTGGTTTCATTGATGCCAGTTATTGATGCGAATGTACCTTGATATTGGCTTGAACTAATAATAGAACAAGAAAAATGTGTTTCCATCATCATCTCTAGCGTTTCACTAATAGAATTAGTAAAAGGGCCATCCACTTTTTTCAAAGTCCCAACCCCATTGGAATGATCTTTAGCGAGGATTTTCTGCAACCTGGCAGTTGCTGGAGTACTTTCAATATTTTCACATGTATGCCTCCAATGTATCCTCTTTGATCTCCGCGATTCCTTATTGTAATCCGTGAGGGATTCCTTATATGAACCCCACTGTTGTGTTTTTTTAGCCCAGTTAAACATTTTCCGGGCTTGTTTACGACGTTTTTGTAACTTTCGTTAAACGCATTTTGGATCATATTTGAAAGTTGTTCAGAATTTTCTTGTAGTTCTTTAGTTTTTGAGTTTGTCAGATATAATCGGACTACACAATGTCAAATCAAGAACTTCTTGTCTAATTGCATTTACAAAAGTAGGTGCATCTGCTCTTAAAGCATCTCTTAACTTAAAGTTTGTTTATGTTTGAGGAAGTATTTCCAAGTATGAACAGGAAGCAGGAAATAAAATTTAAGTCGATCGAACAAAATTAGAACAAATGTAATTGCTGTTCTGGGTACCACATATTAATCGAATATGTTTGGAAAAAACATCCTCAAAACTTTTTCAAGACCAGACATGTTTGGTATTCCATCCTCACGACTTCTTTACAACAAAGTTCTTATATTCTTGTGAAAGAAGATGTTTCTGGTGTAACTTTTGGTCCCGCCTCATAATTTATTGAGTGTGATATTTAAGGTGGAGGTGCCTCCCTCAGGTGGTGAACCAGCCCAAGGCCTTAACAAAAAAAGAATAACAAGAAAATACTGAACTACTTTAAAAATTTGGTTTATTATGTCGATTACTATAGCTGATTTACCAACCAATTTGAAGTGTCGCAATAATTAGCGATTCACCCTTTACTTAGACCCCTGTTTTCTATGAAGTAGTGCTCTCGATGAAATGTTGAAAAAGTGAAGTGAAAACGCTTTCATCGGCTGTTCTGAGTAGAATCATTCCACTCAGTTTCCGGATAACCTGGCTTGAATACGGGAATTGATTCCGAACGATTCGTTTCTGTACTCAAATAAATTCTTCGATTCGAAAGCAAAAACAAATTAAAAGAATCAAGCTCGTCGGATGGTTGTGTGCGTGTACGTGACGTGTGTGTATAGATCAGAGCTAGTGGGTCGTGTTTCCTGTGGTGGTGCGGTGGAGCACTCGCGTTTTTTTTTTCGTCGAAGGGGCAAATGCAAAGGCCAAGAAGAGCTAAAGAAGGACCCTGCAAACGACTAAAAATGTCCCGTTACGAAGCCTGAGTCCACACCAATCTGAATCAAAAAATCATTTTCTAGCTCTAGATTTTCGAAGAGAATATCGGATTGATTGAACGATCAATGCTCCATCACAGTCCAAGAAGGGCGGAGGAGAGTATCTGCATAAAATTCATTACCTGTATCAAGATCAGCAGCCGTCTGAGGGGAGGTCAGTAGAAGTGAAAAGATTTTCATTGTTCGAAAATTCTGCACACGTCATCTTTTGCTTTCCGAGAATAAAATAATGGCCTACTGTGCTTCGAACGGCAGTGAAAGGAGAGGTGTAAATCCCGGAGGCAACCGAGAGCGAGCGCTAAGTCAAGGACTTTGGAAAAAAGTGAGTTTGGATTTAATTTATTCAGGTGGTACAGATATTCTAGAGTAAAACATTGCTTTATCAATCTAAATGTAATGGTGTATGAACAATGTAGTTGTTTGTCATAGGGTTCTCCTTGAAAAAAAGTACAGTTAGTTTATGTTCAACGACAACATGTTAGTTTGCACTCTATATTAGTTGTTGTTCATTGTTTATTCCATTGAAATAAACCACCCACACTTGTGAGTGGCCCCAACAGCATCCTTACTGTTGGTTTAAATCGGTCGTCAAATTGTATATTTCAAAATATTCTTTTATTCCAATGAAATTAACCACCCACACTTGTAAGTGTCCCCAACCTTACCGTTGGTTTAAATCGGTTCTCAAACTCGATGTTTTAACATATTTTTGTATTCTGGTGAAATAAACCATTCAGACTTGTGAGTGGCCCCAACAGCATCCTTGCTGTTGGTTTAAACCGGTCTTCAAAGTCGATGTTTTTAACGTATTCCTGTATTCCATTGAAATAAACAAACCCATACTTGTGAATGGCCCCAACAGTATCCTTACTGTTGGTTTAAATCGGTTCCAAAATTTGAATAACTCTCTGAAATCTATGAACAGAGAATAAATCTGGAACATAGTTAAATATTTTATTCGCTGCCGACGTCAATTGAATTCAGCACACTGTTTACAATGATGGATTTCCGGAAAAATTAGAGCGGTTGATCAAAGCAACGATGGATCGAGTAATGTGTCCGAGTCCGAGTATTAGGGACGCTCTCAAGTCCCTTAGAATCTCGGAGAGGGTTACGGCAAGGTGATGGTTTGTCGTGTTTGTTGTTTAACATTGCATTGAAGGGTGTGATTCAAAGAGCTGGGATAGACACGAGTGGCACGATCTTCAGGAAGTCTGTCCAACTATTTGGTTTCGCCGACAACGTTGATATCGTAGCACGTAACTTTGAGACGATGGCGGACACGTACATCAGACTTAAGGCTGAAGCTGGTAGGATTGGGCTTGTGATTAATGCGTTAACAACAAAATACATTAAGGGAAGAGGCTCACGAGAAGACAATGTTAGCCTCCTAGCACAAATTCAGATCGACGGTGATGAAATCGAGGTAGTAGACGAATTCGTGCATCTGGGCTCATTGGTGACCGCCGATAACGACACCAGCAGAGAAATACAAAGGCGCATTATGGCTGGCAATCGTGCCTACTTTGGACACCGAAGGACGCTAAGATCGAACAAAGTTCGCCGAACCACAAAGTTGACCATCTACAAGACATTAATTAGACCGGTAGTTCTCTACGGCCACGAAACATGGACATTGCTAGTGGAGGACCAACGCGCCCTTGGTGTCTTTGAACGGAAGGTGCTGCGTACGATCTACGGTGGAGTGCAGATGGAAAACGGAACGTGGAGGAGGCGAATGAACCACGAATTGCACCAGTTGCTGGGAGAACCTCCCATCGTACACATCGCAAAAATCGGTCGACTACGATGGGCTGGGCATGTCGTAAGAATGTCGGACGACAGCCCTGTGAAAATGGTTCTCGAAAACGAACCGACAGGTACAAGAAGAAGAGGCGCGCAACGAGCAAGGTGGATCGATCAAGTAGAAGGCGACCTCCGGACACTCCGCAGAGAGCGAAGCTGGCGAGGTACAGCCATGGACCGATTACAATGGAAACAACTTTTGTGTACAGCAGAGGCCACACCGGCCTTAGTCCGATTGGTAAGGTAAGGTAACACCAAAAAGAATCCCGCTGCAAACCCAACCATTTTATCCAACATCCCAGGGATTTCTCGTGGAAGTGCAGAGGTGTTCTCGGCTTCCAATAAAGCGAGTATCACGTCAACATACCCATTCCCTACTTGACCTGACCATGTTGGTCCCAAGCATCATCTTTTGGTTCTCTGTGTAATAACAGCTGAAGTTGCAATAACGGAATAGCAACCTCGGGCGGTCAATCGTGCTCATTCTCATACTCAGTAGTGCTCTCGATGAAATATTGAAGCAATGGTGTTGATGTTCCTTACAATGGTGATGATTTTGGAAAATCCATTTTTTTTTTAGATATTCCAGTAAATATACCGTGCATTCCGATGCATTTCTCGGCATTCATTGGTACCCTTCCAAAAAGACAAAACTTTAAATACGTTTTCACTTTAGCGGCATACATGCATATTCTAAAATGAAAAATGAGTCTGCATGAATTGGTTTCACATATTTTTGAGAGGTTGGGTCGATTTCGCAGAGCAATAATTTGATTTAGCATAAATCGCAACGACTTCATCGCGCTTTCCCCATCTTTTCGCGTGTTCCCAACTGGCTCGTCAGCAGAACAGCTTTATTCTTAAAGCTGTAAAATGAACGATTTCTTGCTCATAAACGGCTATTTTCTTGGAAGTGCCAATCGTAAACAGTACGTCAGTTTGTTGGTTCTTAAAACCCGTAAAACCACGATACTTCACCACGCCCACATTGGTTGGCTCTCGAACGGGGAGGGTTAACAAGCGTGTGTTGAAATTTTATCAGAACCGCGTAGCGCCAAACAACCGTCATTGTCACCGTTTAATAGATTTCAAATAGTTTTGAAGGATTAAAATGGGATTATTGCAATCACGAAACTATGGAAAACAATAACCAACTGCCGCAGTAATCTTTTAAATGTGCCCGATGAAATGCAAAACTCCATCCCCCGTAATCGAAGTTTCATCGCCCAGAACACGTTGACCACCCATACGTGCTAAATGCAAAATCCCTTCGATTTGATCCTTTCCATATGTCGTTTTGGAAAAACAGAGCGTCAGCACATGGTAGAATCGACGTCCATCGATTCCAAAACTTTAAGCCTGTTTACCGCTGTAGGCGGCAACGTGATTTCACCTAACCTCAAACCTTATCGAACGGAAGGGATATGTTTTTCCGGTTTCGAAAAGTTCACGGGCAGCACGGACAACACGTGATCTGCTCTATGCGGTGGCGGTATTCATTAGTTACTATTTGACCGTATGACAATCGGTGACATCCACTGTCAATACCACTCGCTTGTGGGAGCTTTGAATGGTATCATATTACGGAGGAAAAACCGACATATCTGCTGCGATCGGAAGCACGTACTCTCAAAGTTGTCTGCAACTCCCACATGACTAAGCCATTCAATAGGGGTCTCGTCAGTACGACGGGGAAACATGACTTCGCTCTGCAATCTATTCATCACTCTCAACATGCATTCTCCTGGGACTTGCTAATGGTAGCTGCCAGGCAGCTAGCGAGATATTTAACAAACGAAAGGAATTCCTGTGAAATTATAATGATTCTACACCTTATGGGATGCTGGGACATAAGCTAATCTGTATTGCAGATGCCCTAACTTCGATATACATACAATCCTCTGCATATGGCGAAATGAACGGAATAAAAACAATAATTCTTTCGCACGTGAGAATGTGACATCGACCGACGTGGCTGCTAGACGGAATTCAACCAAAATGGGGCAGAAGTTTTCAACCCGTCTTCTACCAGCGATCCACGCCGTGGTTGGCACTTATTGTCTTTAAGGTGCATTGACGCTCGGAAGGACAACCCCGAACAAAAATGGAAGGTTATTTTTAGCTCGAATTGCAATGAGAAGACCTCAGCTCGGCTTTTAGAGCAAACTGACTGATAAAAACAGATAAATCGCACATTGAATGGAGCATTTTACTCGGGTTACCGAATAGTAAAGGTTCATTTAGTTTACCCTTGGGGCGATGCATGCTCTCACGTTTCGCAGATGATTCCTCGTTTCTCGCGCAGCCAATTAGGTATTTTCCTGAAACAGCTTCCAATGCGTGCAGGGAAAGAATCTTCCAACTCAGTTGCGTAAATAAGAATCGTGCCAAACGCATTCGAGCACTGGAATTAGGATTGATGCTGTACGCTGAAAATTCTATCATTTGAGACGTGCTCCCTGCTAGAACATAAGTCAGCTTGTAGAATTTTAACCCTTCTCATCTTCCGATACAATGTAACTCCCAATTGAGCTTTAATGAAGTGCACTTCAGTTTCACAACCCAGAATGATCCCATTCAATTCATTAGCTCTTTTTATTCAACCCATAAGGATCCTCCCACCATATCATAACCGCATTAAAAGTTTCACATTCCGGCAGTTCTAGTTCGTACCTCCTTCGAAAAAGCAATTAATTTTACAACTTTAGTCCCAACCCTCTGCTGGAGGTGTACGATTTCGGAGACAAAACAAACCACCAATCTCGCCGCAAACACTTCCAACGCGTTTGTCGAGTTATTCCGACATTTCTTCCTGCGTTCGGAATGATGCCCTGTAACCGCAAGCAAAACGGTGGTAGGCAGTTATGAGAGCAATAACAACCGACGCTAACGGCTTCTCAGCGATGAAGACGACGGCGACGCCGGGAAGAAAGTGAAAAGTAAAGAAATGTACCTCGAAGGCCACAAGTACGGGAAAGTGAAAAGTTTTTCCTGTTATTACCGGACGCCGGTCACTGAGTAACTATTAATTTGCATCGAAGCCTTCCGGGAAATTGGATATCGAGGTCACGACAACCTTGGTAATGCAGTTGTAAAAATTAGGTTGTTAATTAAGTTCTTGCTTGAAAATCCTTCCGAATTTCCAGCTAGTGTTGTTTGGGGCGACAGTTGTATTGCCTTTCCAGTAATAATTTTCCCTACTCTCTGTGTTATGCTACAGCATGGGGCACTCGATGAAAATGGATTTTAATTACTCGTTTATTTAGGGAAGCGGAACCTATGTTCACCATAGTACATATATTCATCACATTCTGCAGTCATCCAACTTCAAACGTAAAAAGATGTTTAATTTCTCCAATAAACGGACGCAGTAACCAAAAATATATAATCCTGGCAAATAAAATTAGGTCTTGAATATAATTAAAAGCTACAAAAACGTTTCGGAGACTTAAATTTCGTAAAAATAATGAGCAGTCAGATTTTCAACACAATTTCTTACCTTTGCACTACAAATTCGTCGTATTGATCTAACCGTACTAGGGAATATACCCGAGCCAGACTCCAAGTTTTCTCTTTAATTGCACTTTATCCTCACACATTTTCGTTGCGAAATTGCACAAACCATAAAAATCACACTTCACTTATTACACTAGCCACACGAGAATCTACGAATACGTGATAAAATACGAGAAAACTATGGGATTAATTTTCACAATAATTTAAATACGCTTGCACCTATTCTGAACCATGTTTACAATCGACGTGATCGCTTGATGTTGCCAAACTATTTTATTATGACTCTTATTCGAATGAAATGGGTTTGGCAGTACATCAATATCACCTGTTTTGTGGGAGTGCTACAAATCGCCCAAAGTTAAACTATTTTATTTTTCCATAGATTAAATAAATAATAACATGCTTCTAATTGTAGAATTTTTCAATATTTACCGAGAAATAAAATCCCCCATTTAATAATATTTTTCCATCTCTGTTAAATTTGGCGGCACTGCTCACATACTGTATAGCATACACATCAACACGCACACTAGTTCAATTCATAGAGCATTCTATGCCCAACGTTATGGTGAGTCTTGTTGTCAATATTCTCATGGAAGAATAACAAACAAACCCGTTCATTTTGTCTTGGTTATATGCAGGCTATCCAACACAATTAAAGTGCAGTCAAATGATCTACTTCATGCGAGAAATTTAATTTTGGGTGTAGTAGTGGAGAGCGTTAACTTGTTTATATTTTTTCATGATTAAAATCAGTACGATTAACATATGTACACAGATGGGATTAATGTTTTTCGTGATATTATTAAAATAGGTACATAGCAGTGGCAACTTTTCCGTATTAAATTGGAAGAAAATTATCAGAATCGAATGTTTTGTGCGTTGCAAAACGATTAACGGTAAGTGGACGAATAAATTGTGAATAACTTGTGTACTTAGTGTTGGGTATTCAGTGCATAAAGGGTGATACGGTCAAAATTTGGTCAAGGGAAAACGCGTGCATATCGGTGAAATCGTTTATTTAAAAAATCAAATTAAATTTCTTTTTCAAGTTCAATTAGTATAAAATTCAGGAAAAATATTCAGTTAGGCTTCCGCTTTTCCAAATCCGAATTGCCGGGCCTTACGCTTGACCCCTGCCATCAGATTTTGTACAGCCACCTTGTCCACCTTCTTCGCCGCAGAAAGCCAGTTTGCCTTGAACTGCTGCTCGTCCTTAGCAGTTTTTTTGGTCTTCTTTAGGTTCCGCTTGACAAGAGCCCAGTATTTCTCAATTGGGCGGAGCTCTGGCGTGTTGGGAGGGTTCTTGTCCTTGGGAACCACCTGCACGTTGTTGGCGGCGTACCACTCCATGGCCTTTTTACCGTAATGGCAAGATGCCAAATCCGACCAAAACAGTACGGAACAACCGTGTTTCTTCAGGAAAGGCAGCAGACGTTTATTCAAACACTCTTTCACGTAAATTTCTTGGTTGACAGTCCCGGAAGCTATGAAAATGCTGCTTTTCAAGCCACAGGTACAGATGGCTTGCCAAACCAGATATTTCTTTGCGAACTTTGACAGTTTCGTGTGCTTGAAAATATCTGCTACCTTTCCCCTTCCTTTTGCCGTATAAAACTCCTGTCCCGGAAGCTGCTTGTAGTCGGCTTTGACGTAGGTTTCGTCGTCCATTACCACGCAGTCAAACTTCGTCAGCATCGTCGTGTACAGCCTCCGGGATCGCGCTTTGGCCGTCGTATTTTGTTTATCATCGCGATTTGGAGTCACTACCTTCTTGTAAGTCGATAGTCCGGCTCGTTTTTTGGCTCGATGCACGGTTGTAGACGATACACCCAGCTTATTTGCGGCATCTCGGAGAGATAGGTTAGGGTTTCGCTTGAAACTACCGGCAGCTCTCTTTGTCGTTTCAGCGGCTTCCGGTTTTCGATTTCCCCCCGATCCAGACTTCCTGGCTGTCGACAAACGTTCCCCAAACACTTTAATTACATTTGTAACGGTTGATTTGGCAACTTTTAGCGATTTTGCCAACTTTGCGTGCGAGTAGCTCGGATTTTCGCGATGCGCGAGCATAATTTTGATACGCTGCTCTTCTTGCTTGGACGGCATTTTGACAACTGAAGAGTGAATTCCAAAATCAAAATAGGAGCAACATTCTACACACACACACCTTCAAAATGATGGGTGTTCAGGTTTCTTAAATGCAAAATTGAAAGAAATACGTCAAGTTGATATTGACCAAATTTTGACCGTATCGCCCTTTATTGACCGATTTCCACTGGAGGTCTGCTTATTGAGCTCAAGATAGGTACCGCTTCCCTATGTATTGTGCTCTATTTTGTCAAGTGCTATACAAGGATGCCAGATATACAGACATGTCTGTATTTATACAGACATTTCACCATGCATACAGACATTATACAGATTACAGACATTATACAGACATTTGGAAAATGTTACAGACATTTTGGCGAATTTCTAGATTAAAAAAAACATGGCGATAGGGGAAATCACATACGTCATAGTTAGCAAATTATTGCCACCAAGAATTGGTGGCAATGATGCGCTCCAAACCATTTAGTCCAAACCATTTGGTCTTAGTAGTGAGGACTTGCTATTGGAATAGCAAAGAAACTGTCAATTCGAGATTCTTTTTATCACGTACTCGAGCTTGCTGAAGCGGATGCTACTACGGTATACAGTGCCATTGTTACTAATATACTGAAGTTAATAGGATTCGGTGTAGATGGAGCGAGTGTTATGCACGGTGGAAAGCATTCTGTAAGTGTACTATTTAAAAACGACTTCCGAATTTATTCAAGCTGACATTCCTTTGCCATTCATTTGCATTTTGTGCATCATATTCATGTAAAAATATTCCATCTTCAGCAAGAGTCCTTTAAAAAGAGCAAAATTCAACGAACTTCAGCCCCTAATAGAGCTGAAATCATTAAAATATGTAGTATAAAATTAATGAATAATAAAACAAGAAGGAAAAAATGAAATAAGAAATGGGGAAAGTGAAAAAAATAAGAAGTTGGAATAAATTAATTTGGAGAGGGAAGTGAAGGGTAAATTTATGAATGAGATAATAAGCGAGGCAGAATTTTTCAGAAAATAAAAATTAAAAGATAAAATAATTTTGTTGAATTAGTAAGGGAAAATGGAATGATTTAACATATGTATGAAAGGGAAAGGAAGGGGACATTAGGGGGGTTTTTTCATAGGGAAATCAATGAGGCCCCCGCCGCAAAAAACAACTTTTTTAATAAATATAGGGAGGCGGGGGCGGGGTGGGGGGCAAAAGGTATATGGGGGGGGAGAAAGAGAGGAGGCGAGAGAGATCAAGTAGATGCGAATGAAAAAAAAAACAAGATATAATATAAAATAGAAATTGATTTGTTTTTGTTTGTTGTTAATTGTGGAGCGATGATAAAACTACCATGGTGGGAGAAGAATAAAATTTTTTTATTTTCACGGACAAAAAAAAAAAAACAGAAAAAAAAAATATAATATAAAGAAAGTATAAAAGGGGGAATGAATAGAGGATGGGTGAGGGGGGGGAGGGGGAGGGGTGGTTGAGGAGTGAAATAAAAATATAGTGTAAAAGAATTGTGGCCGATAAATTCTCGCGAAAAAGTGGGTAAACAGAAGTGGGGGGCGGACGGGTTTTTAAATTATATGCCGGGAGGGGCGGGAGTATTTGCTGTGTTTTGGGGGGGGGGGCGGGGGTGGAGGGGGAAGGGGGGGAGGAAGAGGGGGGGCGGAAGGGGACACTATAAGATATCAGGCGGACGAAAATCGGAAAAGTGACCTTCACCAAAACTTTTTTTCAATTTTTTTATCAAAAGTAAACATATAAATTAAGAAAACTTCAAAGTTTCAAGCCTCTAGCACTTTTCATTCCTGAGATATTAGATGTCAAAGTTGTAAGTTAGCGAAAAAACGTACTTTTTGCCGAAAAAATACGCTTTATCTCAAGTTAAATGTTGACCTGTTTTTATGAGATAACCCCTAGCTCACTATACATGATTGAAAAGGTAACAAAACTAGCTTTAAAAAATAATAATACGATAGGTTGTCATTCAGAAATAAAATCAAAAAAATCTTTAAGAGAAGAAAAAACATTAAAAAATTAGAAATTTCAACTTTGTTGATCAGCAACTTTTTTTCCCCGCATATCCCCGCATAACCCAGCAGCTCTGAATCAAGTGTGGGATGTATAATAACAAATTACGAAGGAAAACTCTGCGCAAACTTGCGCCATTTTGAAATCAGGCGGTTTAAAAATATGACCACTTTGGTGCAATTCCATTATTTTAGGTTGATGAAAACGTATTTACTTTTTTGGGCGATTTTGGTAATTTCTGGCGATGGTTTAACCAAAATAAGTTATAAATTAACACTTTACAGAAAATTTCGACCATTTTTTGAAAAGGGCTGAACCTTTTTTAAATTTAAAATTATTAAAAATATGTTTAAAACAGTTTCTGCTATAATTGGTTATAAATAATAAAATCGGTATTATTATCATCGCATACAAGGGCTTCTTCATGTTAACATGTTTTCCAATGTAAGTTTAAAGTTTACGTTCTTTTTGTTATTTTGTCTTGTTTTTGAATAATGTGTTTCCTGAATTTTTGCTGGTGTTGCTTTATTAATTTTCGTAAATTCGTTAATTCGTACCTACGTGTATGTGGACCTTGCTGCCATCGACTCGCTTAGGTACTCAATGTTTGAGGCTCATGGTAAGTACCTAGAGTACGATTTATTACCAGGAGTGGTATTTATACTGACAGTGTATTATTTGAAATCCCATAAACTACGGTTGAGTGCAAGTGTAAAAATGGATAATAGAGTTATAATTTCGTTGTTTGATTCTAAATTGACGCATAATGCGAATGTTGAAAGAGCTTTTAAATTTATTTGTGAAAACTATCCTATATCGGAGGAAAAACGTGAACGTCTCCAGGATAAACTCTATAGGACCGCTTGTAAATACAAGCTAAAGTGGAATGAAGCTCAACGAAAACAGGAAAGATTCGAGGCATATTCTCGGGATTGGATAAATGGAGACTTCGGCATTGCGGAGTTCATCGAACAAGAACAAGATGCTCCTTCAACCTCGGCGTCATCTGCAAAGCGTGGGAGACCCTCAAAACCTTTTGCTGATCTGAGCGAAAGAGGAAAACGACGTGTCATTGACAACGAAAGCTTGGATCCCAAAGTAGACAGCATCGAAAAGGCTCTAGTAATGGCGAGAAGGACAGCTTACAATAGGAAAGAGATAAATTTAGTTAAAGTCATCGGCCTTATTCTAAGAAATCGAGGAGATTCTAGAAAAATGTTGTCGCAATTAACTGATCAACGTGGAATGATGTCACCCGAGGAAGCTTTTAGTTTTTTCATCGAAGCTGGATTTAGTCGATTCCAATACGAACTAATACACAGAGAATCACCGTCACGATTTCCACCTTACGGCGTCATCGGGGAGTAAAAAAGAAATGCTCGGGGAGGTAACAGAAATGAGCTACTCCCAAGAGTTCATCGAAGCAACCGCTTCAAAAATTAGAGTAAAACTGCAGGCGCTTCTGGACAATACAGTGATCGAATCGTGAAAATAATCGACGCAGAGCTGAGAGAACATGGATTTAAATAATGTAATAATTTTGGGGTACGGATGGCTCAACCGGGGTTCTAGATTATCCAGATATCGTGAACTAAGTTTTATGTAGTTTTTATTTTTGAAGATTCTGAAACACGTTCAACATCCGACACCGATAACTGCGATGCGTTGGAGGAACTTATGAAAGCTGTCGATGAAGTTGATGAGGATTTTGTTTGTGATGAAACAGAAACATAGTAAGATTAATGCAAATCGACAAAAAAAATATTGGAGTTGTTATTGTATATTCGCTTTGTAAAAATATATATGTATTTCTACCGTTATGTAAATAAATAAACTGAAGCAGATTATGATTTTTTTGTTGTTGCGTGTTCTATACAAAGAAGTCATCTATTAATTTTGCTGGGGCAGACGGGTAAAGGGATCTTGTGTTTTCTTACGCGTCATGAAACGTTTATCAGGTTTATTCGTAAAAATCATACAAGGGGAAGGCAGTATGGAACAATTTCGAAAAATAAATTACGTTATTGATGGTTGGACCGAAAATCAATTCTTATTATTGCCGTTTCAGAGAAAAAATTGCATCAGGCGTCAGATTCAAATACCCGAAACTGACAATCGTCACTGACAACCACAGCTATTTTGTTCAGCGATTACCTTGTACCTATGCATCGAGTTTGCTTGGTAATATTCAAATCATTGAAGGAAGCAACAGCTGCGGATGCTGCTTCTTCTTCTTTCTGAATATTCTATGCATGCTAAGTTTTCTGTGAAAAGGCAATATCTCTGTTTGGGACCATCCACAAATGACGTAGCATAATATTGATCATTTCCAGACCTACTTCGTAGCATATTATGCCATACCTAATACATGGTACGTTTCTATTTCTGAGCCCCCCTCCCATAATATATCACGTAATTTGTGGATGTTCCCTTAGAAAGATTGAAATATTATTATCATGATTTATCCTTTGAAATTAGAGTTTTAGTCACATCCGTTTTCAAGATATTATAGTTTTTTTTAAATCAATGGAAAGTTAAGCCCTTTTGAAAAGTTAATCCCGAAATGTTAAAAAAAAGTATATTAACAACATATTTTGATAACATCAACCAAAGAAAACTCTACAAAACAAGAAAAAATGATCAAAATATTTTCGTCCGCCTGCTTGTATGGAAATCGCCCATAGTGCACTATAGGTGTATCCACTGAAAAGGGAAAGAGGGTGCTGTTCAAGTGTGGTGATTGTTTGTTAGGCCAGCGTTGTGGCGAGCAGGATGTATTGCTCCCGATCGTCCAAAAGTTCGAAGAGGAGATGAAGAAGATTTCTTCTCTATCTGATTCGATCAGTGGCGTTCGGGAGCACATTGCTGCTCATATAAACAACGCGTTAGTATGGACACATAGGGGAAAAATTTGAATAGCACCTTAGAGAAGGCAATTTTTGAACTTAATAAATCAGTGGGTAAAGATTTGGAGAGTATGAATTGTTCATTTTTTTAATTTAATTCGATCAATAAAGTAGCTGCAATGAATGTAGAGCAAGGTACAAATACGGCATCGGAGCCGAGCCTGAATCCCAGAGGCAAAAAGCGTAGAGTTCAGGAAGACGTTAGCGAGACGTCAAATGATGTTTTTATGGAAGGTATTAGTTTCGCGGATGTAGTTAAAAGTAATTCTGGGACTAATAATAATAGTAAAACAAATATGAAAAAAAAACATTGATACTGATCTCAAAAAAGTTACTCGTAAGGCTCGTCTAGTCATTGTGATCAAACCGAAAGAGTCCAATAAGAACAGCGATGATACTCGCAAGTTTTTAAATAGTAAACTCTATCCAAAAACACACAAGATCCGTAACTTTAGAAATGGGAAAGATGGCTCTATTATTGCTGAGTGTGCAGCGGGATGTAACGTTAAAGTTGTGAAAGATGGCATCATAAGCGATTTGGGTGAAAATTACAACGCTGTTGTTCCCTCATCGGTGCAAAGACTTAAAGTGATGGGTATGAGTGATAAGTATTCCTCCGATGATTTCATTCGGATTTTAAAAGATCAATATGAAGACATCGCGATTAATGAAGTTAAAATAATAAGAATGTATGAGAATCCATGCTTCAAGTACAACAAGTTTAATACGGCAATTGAAGTTGATAAAAACACCTATAATTGTTTGTTGACCAAGAAACACGTTAATATTAAATTTGATTTGTGTCGTGTTGTTCCTGAAATACAAGTTTTGAGATGTTTCAAGTGTAGAGAATTTGGACACATGAGCATGGATTGTAAAAATAATGTAGCATGCTCTAAGTGTAGTGAAAGTCACACGACCTCTGAATGCACATCAATTGTTTTGAAATGTATTAATTGTAAAAAACTAAATAACGAACGTAGAACGAACTTGGACGTAAACCACGGCGCGTTATGAATGTGAGATTTTCAAGCGATTATATGAACGGAAAAAACAGCCTGCATTTCAATGAATAGCAACCAAGTTCCAGTAGTAATGTGAGTAAATTCAATATTTTGTACTTCAATATTGCCGGGTTGTCTACAAACTACGAAGAATTGCGTCAAATTGTTGATGAAAAACGTCCATATTTAGTCTTTTTATCAGAAACGCATATAGTTGACATGCAAGCATTTGATCAATATAGTATTCCGGGATATAATGTGGCTGCTTGTTTATCACATTCTAGACACACTGGCGGCGTTGCTATTTATGCTAAAGAATCAGTTCAGTTCAAGCTTCAATTTAACGAAGTTTGTGACGGCAATTGGTTTTTAAGCATTGCAGTTGTTCGTGGCATGCAGATCAGTAATCCCAGTTCTAGTGACCAGCGTTGTATTGAAATTTTGGAAAACTGGAATGAGATTTTTGTAGATTCTAGTAAACTAAACGTGCTTGCTGGTGATTTTAATATCAATTATTGTGACAATAATAATTCGAATCATTTGAAACGATTAGCAGATTTCTTTAACTTAAAACAAGTAGTTGATGAATATACGCGTATTTCCCGACACAGTAAAACTTTGATTGACCATATGTACTGTAATTTTGATTCTATTAGTGTTGGTATAAACTCTGACTTAAAAGTAATCGATCATGAAACCATTATTACTAACGCTGAAGATAATAGTAGCGGTGACAGTGATTATGTGAATTTGAAGTTTTGGAAAAAGTATTCGAAACAAGCTATTTTAAGACTTGTCGAAAGAAGTGTAGATTTTCAAACAAATACCGGTTCTCTAGATCCAAAATCAGCTGTTCTGACAGACGTCTTAAAAATATGTACCAATAAATTAGTCGAAAATAAAGTTGTTTTAGTAAAAACCTCGAACAGCTGGTACAATTTGGATCTTTTGTGTCTTAACCGTAAAAGAGACAAGCTGTACAAGAAATGGCGAAGAACTAATAGGCATATCTTTTTTAATAAGTACAAAGATGCGCGTAACAAATATTCGCCATCTGTTAAACAAACTCCTTGCGAATATATTCAGAGGAAAATTGATTTGCATCAAAACAACAGCAAAGAGTTATGGGAAATTTTGAAATCATTGTTAAAACCTAGTAATTGCAAACCGCGATAGATAACCTTCAATGGCACATTAGAACAGTCAGAGCTCAACATAGCATGTAGATTTAATTAATATTCCGTCGATAGTATTTTGTCAATTTATCAATACATTGATCTAGTAGATGAGCCCGACGAAATTAAACAGCCGATTAATGTTAACTGTAGTTTTCAATGTTTTCACCCAATAACGTTAGAGGATCTTAAATCGATATGCTTTTCAACAAAACGGCTGGATTAGATAACGTCAATGCAAGAGTATTGCTTTAATGTCATCGGAAACAACCTGCTAGACCTAATTAATGCCTCGTTGCAAACCGGGCACGTGCCACAAGTTTGGAAAAAATCTTTAGTTATTCCCATTCAAAAAGTCGGTGGAACGATTAAAGCAGAAGAGTTTTGTCCTATTAACAGGTTGCACACTTTAGAAAAGATTTTAGAACCTGTTGTAAAAGGCCAGGTGTTGACGTATTTAAATAGTAATAATATGATTGCGCCGGAATAATCGGGATATCGCGAAGGTCATGCTTGTGAAACAGCGTTTAATTTAGTGTTAGCAAAATGGAAAGAAAATGTAGAGCGTAAAGATACGATTGTCGCTGTTTTCTTTGGATCTGAAACGCGCTTTTGAAACGATTACTCGGTCCTTGTTTTTGGAAACAATCAAGCGCTTTGGATTTTCAAGTTCTGCATACGGATGGTTCGAAAGCTATTTGTCTCAAAGAATTCAACGGGCGGCTTTTAATGATTCTGTTTCGAGCACTGTGGAGAACAGCCTTGGCGTACCACAAGGGAGTGTATTAGGGCCCATTTTATTCATTCTATATATTGATGACATGACTCGTCTTGCGATTTTGTGATATTAATCTTTTTGCTGATGATACCGTGTTGTTCATTGCAGCTAAAAGCCTTGAGGAGGCCGTTTTACATTTGAATGCAGATTTACGTTCTCTAAGTAGATGGTTAAAGTACAAACAAATAAAATTGAACATAAGTAAAACTAAATTCATGGTAATTTCGTGGAATCGAATTATCGAAGACGTCTCTGTTAAAATTGATGATGAGACAATTGATCATCATCATCATCATCATCATCATCATCATCATCATCATCATCATCATCATCATCATCATCATCATCATCATCATCATCATCATCATCATCATCATCATCATCATCATCATCATCATCATCATCATCATCATCATCATCATCATCATCATCATCATCATCATCATCATCATCATCATCATCATCATCATCATCATCATCATCATCATCATCATCATCATCATCATCATCATCATCATCATCATCATCATCATCATCATCATCATCATCATCATCATCATCATCATCATCATCATCATCATCATCATCATCATCATCATCATCATCATCATCATCATCATCATCATCATCATCATCATCATCATCATCATCATCATCATCATCATCATCATCATCATCATCATCATCATCATCATCATCATCATCATCATCATCATCATCATCATCATCATCATCATCATCATCATCATCATCATCATCATCATCATCATCATCATCATCATCATCATCATCATCATCATCATCATCATCATCATCATCATCATCATCATCATCATCATCATCATCATCATCATCATCATCATCATCATCATCATCATCATCATCATCATCATCATCATCATCATCATCATCATCATCATCATCATCATCATCATCATCATCATCATCATCATCATCATCATCATCATCATCATCATCATCATCATCATCATCATCATCATCATCATCATCATCATCATCATCATCATCATCATCATCATCATCATCATCATCATCATCATCATCATCATCATCATCATCATCATCATCATCATCATCATCATCATCATCATCATCATCATCATCATCATCATCATCATCATCATCATCATCATCATCATCATCATCATCATCATCATCATCATCATCATCATCATCATCATCATCATCATCATCATCATCATCATCATCATCATCATCATCATCATCATCATCATCATCATCATCATCATCATCATCATCATCATCATCATCATCATCATCATCATCATCATCATCATCATCATCATCATCATCATCATCATCATCATCATCATCATCATCATCATCATCATCATCATCATCATCATCATCATCATCATCATCATCATCATCATCATCATCATCATCATCATCATCATCATCATCATCATCATCATCATCATCATCATCATCATCATCATCATCATCATCATCATCATCATCATCATCATCATCATCATCATCATCATCATCATCATCATCATCATCATCATCATCATCATCATCATCATCATCATTCTCATTATCTACATTATCATCATCATTCTCATATTCTACACGGAAGATAATTCTCCAGTAAATTTGAGCACAAATCTGTGTTCAATATTACCCTGGTTAAAATTATTGTATAAGACATTAAATAAAGGTAAATCAACGGATATATTGTGAAAAATACTATGCCTTCCACAAATTAGCAGAAGAAGTATTAACTACTATTAATCATTAGGGAACGTCCATTCAGGTTAGGTTAGTCAAAAAAATTTGAAAGCGGAAATGAAAATACATTTTTTTTTGGGGAAATCACTTTTATTGCTTAATATTGGTCCAACGATCTTCCAACTTTGTTGTCCCATCACGGAAGTGACTTTCTGGAAGGCAAGCAAAATACTCCTCTGCGACGGCTATAACCTCTTCGTTTGATGAAAAATGCTTTCCTCGAAGGAGTTTTTGAGGTGTCAGAACAGGAAGAAGTCAGAGGGAGCTAAATCTGGCGAATAGGATGGATGCTGAAACAATTCGTACCCCAATTCACTGATTTTCGCGATAGTTTTTTGAGCTGTGTGAACATGCTTATTTCGGCATCAGTTCAAAGATCATCACAAACAAAGTTAAAGTGTTTTTGAATAAACGGCGTAAAAGCTTATTTTATCAGTTGGCTTTCCGGCCCTTTACTTTGGCATGCGGTTTAGAAGTATATGCATTGAAATTAGCTTTCCGACCCTTGGCTTTTTTAGTGTATTATGCTTTGTTTAATAATTTTTGAATAATCGTGAAAACTTCGAAACAATCGCAGCAAGCCGTGCTTGGAAACTGACGTGTTTTGATTTTGCTGCGTCCTTTTCGCGAAAAATAAAATCAAAAATATATTCGAAATTCAAACTAAACGAACAGTGAAATCATAAAATCTTCACGTGTTTTGTGTAAGATCTAGTGAATATAATCGATTTCCTCCCGAAATTTGTGATGGTCGGTAGTTTATCCCCGTTTTGTTTTTGTTTTTTTGTGCTGCGCCCCACACCCGGAGGAAGAGTTAATATCAGCTTAGTTGTGTTTGTTAGTGCTGTTAGTATTGTTCCACGCGAACATAAATGATTAAATTAGAGTATTTTTCCGCTTTGTCGCGAGTGAATTGATGATTATAAGCAATTTAGAAGTCGATATTGAGTCGCCTTATAGCGGGGGATTTTCGTTATTGACAGAGTGTAGAGAGAGAAAAGACACCCAGTGCAATGTAGAAAACGGCCATTTGCTGATCAGAAACAAAGAACGAAGATAACGCGCATGCGTGCGTGAGTGGCTGGCATATAATTTCAGATGTACTCATCACGTGGTGTACAGATGGAGAGCTGTGAAGTTTGTTTTCTTTCGTTGCACAATGATTGTGATTTTCAAGTTAAATTTCTTCTCAGAAGTGCTTCTTTTTACCTGTTATTTTCATTGTATTGCATTTGTGCGCGAAGTACTAATTGTATTCGCGCTGTTCCATTCGAAAAGGATTATGTGAAAATATTTGCCGACTAGCGGAGTGCTACTTCTGTAGAGACATAAATGCATTCTTTAGTATCACAGGGAAGCCGTTCAAATGAAGACAGTACATCAGCAACAATTTTCGGTGAGATGTATCTGATTATAACTAAATTTGAACCTTTACTACTAAATACGAGCCATCCTCAAAACAATAAGATTTGATGATGGAAGTGTATGCACAGTACCTATATCCATTTGATGTTTGTACTGTGTCTATGCAGGGCTAGTTGTAAGTGAAAGTGACCTCGGAATGGACGTGAGTAACCAGGCATTCTAAAATGGGTCACTGGAACCCAACAGAGCTATCACCTTCCAACTCCCGGGATGAAAGTGTTTGTGTTTGTGTTCGACAACAGTTCGTTTAACTGCAAACATTTTTCTTCCATAAAAACACTGCAGGACGGTGGGCGTTGGATTGTATATACACACATCGTGCAATCGAAGACTTCGAGACAAAGCGTGATCAATATAATTTAATACATCAACAGGATAAGAGAAAAACATTTCAACCCAGCAAAAATTTTCGACTCGTTTGGCTCGTGCTCGTTTTGGCTTCCATCTTGGTCATTCTCGTCGTTATTGACAAAAAAAAATGCCGCTTTCGTTCCGTTTCCACGATTCACAGCACAGGATAAGGCTTAAAAACAATAAAACAAACATATTGACGTTACTGCCGCAAAACTTCAACTGATGAGCACACTAATCGAAAACCGCTTTCCGAGTCTAACGGTAATAGGGTAAAATCTTCAACTTCTTGGTCTGTTTCACCAGAACCTGCTAGTTCAAATTCGGGGAGCTCAAACAATAATTAAAACACCCACACTGTAACCGGCCAGTACCCATTAATGGGTAAATATGTACCCATTTTTCGATAGTATATGAAACTGTCAAAAAATGGGTACTTTATAAATCAAAATAATGCATACTAAAGACTCATTTTTTATTTTTAATGAGAGATCAAAAGATGGGTATTTTTCTACCCATTAATGGGTAAAAAATATCTTAGCATTTTCCTGGCTCGCTTTGTTTATTTGAAAGTGCGTGGTTCGAAAAATAGAAAAACTTCGCGGAATCCATTCCACGAAAACGCGAAGAATATGGAAGAACTGAAGGTTAAACTGGATAGCGAAAACATCCAAAAACTAAGAGGTGCGTTAATAATTTAATATTATAGTATAAAATGCTTCAATTTCATCAGTAGAATCGTACTTCCGAGTATGTGTCTCTTCCGGGGTGTAAAATCCAAGCTTTACTTGCAATGTATACTAAAATATTTTTATTGGAATGGTCTTTATTACGATATATCAGCAATTAAAAGCAAATGGCGAAAAATGGGTATTTCATACCCATTTCGTTAATTACAAACATATCAAAAAATGGGTATTTCATACCCATTTCACGAATAACAAACATTTTGAAATATGTGGTAAAACATACCCATTAGCCTGACGTACAGGATTTTCTCCGTTAATGGGTACATATTGTTTTCCCCCTTACATGAATTAACCCACTTGAGTTCGGAATGAGTGATTTTTTTCCCATTCATTGGTACTGGCCTGTTTCGGTTCAGTCTCTGATAACAATGATAACCAAATTTGCCAATTGACCAAATACACCAATCGGTATCCAGGAGAAAGATCGAATCTGGAGTACATGGTCGATCATGATGATAGTGATTCAGAAGAAAACCGAACTGAAGGATTAACTGAACATGCTATGTCACAGTATTTTGAAGCATCTGCTTCTCAGACCTTGAAAAGTTCAACCGTTTATGATGCCTTTGGTCATGAGTGGTTCTCTCCGTTTGCCCCAAAGGCATATGATCTGTCAAATCAGGTACTTTAAAGCGAATTTTGACAGCTTCTTCTGTTTGAAACAATGAACCACAGCAAACTTGTCCTTACTCGTGTAATATTCTTGTCCCGCCAACTGCTTGAAACCCGCTTTGATGTAGGTCTCATCATCAATGACGCAGCGATTCCGGGCACGCGATACGGCAACACTCTGGCAACACTCTCAATCCGGATTGTTTCTTGGCCCTCTGGACTAAACTTTGCGAAACATTTGTTTTGGCCAAGTTTCGCGTCGAATGTTCGAAATGAGCAATCTGCGCTCTCTCGTTTTTTCAGCGTTGTTCTCGGTTTTTGTGCAGCTCCTGACTTGTGATCCACTGTCATCCGTTCCTGGAACCTTTGAAAGACCCTTGAGACGGTCGAATGATGTATGTTCATCAATTTAGCCAAGCCGCGATTGGATAACCCAAGATTTTGCATGTGGGTGAACAAAATCCTTTCGCGAACGGTTTGTTGATTTTCGTCCAGTCCGACCGGAATTTTACTGACAACTGTTCAATTAAGCGGATGAAAATAGCACACTCTAAAGAGAGGCTTGGAAAAAAATGGTTATTTTGGTCTAGTATGAAAAAGGTTACGCAAGTGTGAAAGGTTGCAATAATTATTGACTCATTTACATTCAAACTGACAGGATACAGCGAAGTTTGAAGATACATTTTTTGTCTATGAAATGCTTCTACACAGAAAGAGAAAGCATGGTGGAAGCTACTGATCTCAGGGTTTAATTAAAAACACACCTACGAATTTCATTTAGTTCTACTATGATAGTACTCTGGGTCATCAGTTCTCTTTCTGCTTTCGATTGGTACGTTTGAGTTTTGTTTATTCGCGCGATAGCCTTGTTCTCTACGGCATTGTAATAAATTTGCATTGTTCTTTTTCATCAACCCGGTCACTTTTGTTATAACAACCATGTGCGAGTTTAAAAAATACTTTGCGATTTACCAACCTTAGACGAAGTGGCAAATTTCGTCAAAGCTTGGATGAGGAACTTGATGAAATTGAAGCTACACATAGGATAGCAGATGAAAACTCCCTTCTCGTCAAGTTCAAGTCCGAGCGGTCAATGTTGCACGCGCTGACCGTCAACTCTGACGAGCTGGTATTCCACTATGGGAATGGAAAAAAGGTTAGAGTACACATGTCGGATCACATCTGATATATGCGAATATACGATCTCCCACCGGAGGTTCCTAACCACGTAACGGTGTTGCCAAAATATGGACAGTGTAAAAAATGCAACGGAAAAAAAATGCTTGCCGGTGGAGCCGGGCATTCTGCGCCTAGACTGGTGTACGTGGCGCGTACATGGACGTGGAAAGCAAGAAATCCCGTCATCGCTGCACTTCGCCAACCGGAAGGGAAACATGTACTACGAAGGCAACAAGGACAAATGCTTCATCTGCAAATAAGTGGGACAATCTGATGGCTTCTTGTCTAGAGGTTCCATTAACTGACCAATTTGCTTTGGTCCCGAGATTCGGGATAAAATTGTTGCTTGTCCCAGGAAATCCCGGGATTCCGGGAAATTTTTCAATGTGCTTAAAAAACGCAATTTTGTGTTTTATTCATCAATAAAAAAACAATTTTTAGTTCAAATCAAGTAACTGGTCTTATCAATTTGAATTGGTCTTCTGCAAATACGACTTCAAGAAGCAAATGTTATTAATGCTTTAATGGACAGTGAGGTTCGCTTTTTAGAACAGATATTTCCGGAGCTCAAAAAGATGTGCTCGCTATCGGTTAACGTCGGCTTGATTGATTTTAATTTACCATGTAGCTCAAAAAAGTGACAGCTCTTTCGCAATTACTTTTGAAAAATCAATCATTGCAGAATCAGTCTGGGACGGGTTGGCATATTCCTTTATAGCCGATTCCAAGTTCTTTACGCATGCTCGATGGTGTCGATCCTGAATCGTCTATGCATACAGTACAATCCAGCATTCAACTCGGCAGCATCATCAGCATCGGTCTGTCTTTAGCAGTCTTAAAACAAGCGAACTCCCCAGTTCCTTGATGAACTGAATCATTTGCGTTTTCGATGAGCTTTCCAGTTCTGCTGGCACTTGCGTTGACAACGGAAGACCTCGAAGGAACTTCAGCGCTGTTATTATTTCCTTTTGGCGCCGTTCGTTGATTCTTTTCTGGCTGATTGCATCGAAGAGATCGTTTCCAACTTTGGAGTTACTTTTCTTAAGCTTCGAATACAAGAAACTCAAGCTGCCTTCCTCCGAACAGGCAATGTAGCATCTCGTCTTCCCAATGCTTCCGAAGCGAGTCTGATTGGTTGAAGAGCTTCCTGGAGGTTTTTTTGCAACCTCGAAATCACTGTCCAACATAAGACCTGAAAGGCCTATTTCGGAAAGTGTCTCTTTGATGCAATCAAAACCGCGAATGAAGTGCTCCAGCATCGTTTCAGTCGAGTTCCAACGAGTTTTGACGTCCACACACAGTTGAAGTGGTTTATGTCACATTTTCGTGATTTTTTTCTTGAACTTGGCATTCTAAACAGGCGATTTTTGTAAAACTTTCACGACTCTTCGAATATGTTTCAGAGACTCTTCAAATCGCGTGGTGTACAGGCTCTATAATTGAAATAAATTAGCTGTTTTCTTTAATATGAACATGAACATTCCAATATATTTACCCGAAGTACCAACTTAATCATCGTAGTTATCACAATCCGAATCGTCGCTATCTGAATCCTTATTTTCAATTGGTACCGGTGGCTGATCCTTGTACAGGACATCGCAAACCCCCAAGTGAATCACAGGGTTGTAACACTGCTGATGAAGGTAATCCGACAATCTTCCAACCGTCATCACTCGAGCTCCGCTTCGTCGCTGATGCTACAATGTTTCCATCCTTAATACCGAATATCCCTTGGCCATTTCCAAAACCTCTTCAGCAGGTAGTGATCCACAAATTTTGCCGAGACCCAGGGTTGTAGAATGATCCGTCAGCGAAATGGGCATTCACGTTTAAGTAGCGCTTGTTGCTTAGACCCGTTCATTCGTCCGGGGCGAGACTAACCAGTTCACCGCTATCGATACGCTTCACTGTTTCATCCCGCGTTTGCTGCTGAGCGTATCCATAGTATTCGGCGACCAGCTTCATGACGGATGTATTCGACGTTGGCATAGAATATCCACGATCTGCGATCGGATTGTCTGATGAACTTGCTTTTGGTGATTGCATTGATCGAAAATCCGTCCTCTGCTGCCAGCCGAGCTACAATTTCCGCCAGTGACTGACGTTTAACGAACTTGAGCATCGATACTTGTTTCACTGGGACATTCAGTGTGGATGATTTAACTTTCGCAGCAGACTCACTAGGATTTGAAATCCATGTCGTGTTTGTTCTTCATGTGCCGGAGCAAGCCACTGGTCGAAGAGCCCTTGCATGACAAATTTGCTTGCACTTCTGACATCGTGCTTTTTCTTTGTCATTCGCAATTCTATCGAAGTGTTTCCAAATTTCATCCATGCCTTTAAAGTAATTGGATGTAAGGCTACATTAGCACTAAATTTTGTATTAC